>JARHVA010001901.1:1220000-1252500 GCA_037957365.1 Torreya grandis | reverse complement strand
AATCCATAATGTTAAGGGATTAATAAGCTTTGAAAATAAAATGGACTTTTAAATTCAAATTCAAAATTGAATTAATAATTAAACAAATGAAGATATTACTAATGAATTAATATAGTTCGCAGGTGACTTCCATTTTGAAAAATTCCACAGTAAAGACTAAGTTAAACACAAATAAAACATTTGAAAATTTGAAAGAATAGGACAAGTATAATTAGTACCTGAGGAGATGGTAACTTATTAACTATAGATGAATTTGCAATGATCACGAATAGTTTCAATTTCATTCATAGGAAGAGTTCTCTCTTTAAAGTTAGATAATTCTATGTAAAGCAAGTAATTACTTATTTAAAGTTAGGAAGTTTATTTTTATTTATTTTATTTACTTTTTTAGGATGTAACCAATACAATTGCCATAAATTTAAGCTATAAGGCTATCACACAATAAGTTAGATCTTAGACTGCAATGGGTTTACGCACTTTAGAGGATATCTCAACACTACATATGAGTTCACAAAGATCTTAAATAATTTTATAGCTACGTTCAAAGCAAAAGTGACCACTGTAAATAAAAAGATCGGTCAATTATACTTTATGATATTTTATAATATTAAAAGTAATATAATATTATTAAGAATGTCAATTCAATATAAAATAAGAATACATTGGATGAGATCATAGGATAGTTATGTATTTACACATACATATTCCAAAAATACCCAATTTTTTTTTAAAACTTCAAAAATCTAAAAATGTTTTCAGCATTCACATGTTCTATTAGCTCCTTGGCATATATGTTGTTAGTTCCATGTTGGTAGATGGCATATCAATAATTTATATATACATGTGTTTCACAAATATTTTGAGTGTGATTTAGGCATACACAAATACATGATCTATGCACTTTTGATGTTGGGATTCTCCTCTACTCACATTACCAGGACATTAGGGGCATCATTCTCTATGATCATAATAAATCCAGGTTATATCATTATATGATCACTTTACATTATCATGTTTGAGCTCATATATGTACTTGCAAATGCATCTATCCATGCTTATACCTTTCACAAGGTACTTGATATGCTATGCACATAATTTTTTTTACTAACACCTATATCCAAATACTAGTATGCTAGGTTTATACGAGTTACTTACACTTTCAATTATGCACTTCCTTGAGTGTTTTACTTTGTTATTATCTTGCTTATTTGATCATTTGAAATGATCCATTGTTTGTAGCCCCCATGCCTTTGTTTGCCTCTTTGACCTTTGAATATGTCATTACTTGTTTTATGTTAACATTTAAATATGTCATTTATTGCTTTGTGGGCATTTGACTAAGTCATGTAACCTCGATTATGCAACATTCAAACATTCCCCTTGTTTGTAGTCTCTTTGGGCCTTTTGTCTTTTGTATTGATTTAGATTACTCTTGTGTGTGTGATTGATTTTATTGTTGAGATTATACTATTACTATCTAGGCATTGACATGATTCACATCGTGCATCTTAGGACTTGGTGTGATCATATTTTTCATGTTATTCAATGATACATATACGTAGACATGTTCTTTATATATGCTACATGGTACATTCATAGATTGAATTGTTATCTTATCCTATTGAGGTAAGATAACTACAAGTTGTTATCTTCACTCGCCTCAAAAGGGGGGACCATATTAGTGGGGGCATGACATAGAGGCATGACTTCCACATTGGTCACAGTTTTAGATATATAATGGGGGCATGTTTAAGAAACATGCTATCCACACTTATTTAGTACACAACATACCTAAATTATAGTGGGAGCATGTTTTGGAAACACTCCACATTAGCACTTACACCAATTCTCAGATTCATATTATAGTGGGGGCATGTTTTGGAAGCATGTCCTCCACATTGGCACTTTTATCATTTTTTAATTTCAAATTATAATGGAGGCATGCTTTAGAAGCATGTTCTCCATACTTACATAGTTTTGAATTGGCCAAATTGCACAGTTTTATGATTAAGAACACATTTGTGGTAGAATTATACACATTGGTACCATTGTTTGACATAATTTTAGCATGAGACATATCTAAGGTGCATATTTTATGCAATGTGTACCTAATATTGAAAAATAAAATTAGTTTCATATTTAAAAACACTTTCAAAGACTTCCATCACCCACTAGATTGGACTTTTATAGACTATATTGAGCCAATCTACTGCAGTTGTTGGTTCAGCATTTGGTATGGTTGAGGTGATTAAATCACTCAATCTTTCCAATTTTATAGGTTGGACTTGATTGTATAATCTAGCCTCACTAGTTTTATAGTGTGAGTTGGATTGGTTCACTCACACTCATGAGGTTATAAATATGATTGGGTTATACAATTGAGATGGTCTCAACTATCAGGTGGCAATCCATGTTTTCTCCAAGCTTTGGGGCATGTGTCCTCCCCTCTCTCTCTCTCTCTCTCTCCCTCTCCCCCCTCTTATATATATGTAATTTATGGATTTATATTTGTCATAATCTCTGTTTCAATGATTCATAATGATACATCTTTTAAATAAATTTTCCAAAAGGCAAGATGTTTGCATTGATACACATATGTACTTTGAAACCTTGATCTCTTTCAATTTTAATTATTTAAATAATTTCAATTACAGATTATATGCACTGATTATATATTGTAACATGATATTGGTTGTAGGTTAGTCACCAATAAAGCAGTCAAGTTGGGCTCATGCAAAGGTAAGGTGTGTTGTACACACCCAGGTACACATTCCTTTCCTTTAAACTAGTAATTTCATTACTAGATTAAGTGGGGGAATGTAGATGATATTTATGAATTATATAACACCTTAGTCTTGTACACTTAGAAAACTCAAATGTTGGTTATTCCTCTCAGTTTTACACCTTTCTTACTTCTGCAAGTCTTACATTTGCTCTCTTTAGTGTCCCTTGGATCATCTCATAGTTTGATTAGTCTTATGTTGATGACCTAGGCCTTATATCTTATCCAAAATACTATAAATTTACTTATCTTCCACCTCTACAAGTTCTAGAATTGCACCTATTTTCTAACTATCTGGACATTTGCATCCTATTCAGATGCCTATGTCGACACAAGTGTCATATCCCAACGCAAGTGTTTATTGCCTTGAGGCCATCCATTTTACAAATGAAATGCATTCCCATGGTTTTTTATTCACCCTTTTTTGAACATGCTAGGATGAAAATCTCAATAGCTCCTCTTTAGAATAGATTGTATTATCTTCCACTTATCATGAGAAAATAGGAATATATCAAATTGTTGGTTACTAGTGTGGGGTATTTTGTGAAAATTGATGAAAATTCGATGAGAGGTGGATTTATGAGAGTTTATATTATTCTCACCTTATCTAAAACTCTCTTCCACTTAGTTATTTTATTCTCTTCCCATGGTAAGTTGACTTAGTTTATCAATTACAAAGGTCTTCCCTTTAGATACTTCTGTTAGAATATCTTCGAGCACTAAGCAGTGACAAGTTTGTGAATAATCTAATTTTCCATTCCTTCCTTCTCTCAGTTGGTTTGGAGAGTGAAGGAGGGCTCCTCTAATCATGAGTTATGTTGGTGTATTCATTTAAAGTTCTAAAAACATTTGGTTTCCTCCACTTCACCTTCCTTGATCAAGGATCCTTTTACCTCAATATCGAAGGTGTATCATTGGAAGGAGCTGATTTAGAGGTGGATTCATGATCTATCCAAAATGTTCAGAATTCTACCTCCCCTCCTAGATCTTCAGAAAAGATACTTAAAGCTAATATGGATATTATGGTTAAAAATAAAGGTCAAATATCATAGGTAGAAAGGCTAAGATTGGAGGTAGAGGAATTCACGAAAGACAAATCCCAACGGATGATGAAGGAACTTATTTCTAGATGAGAGAGAATATTTGATTTATCTTATGGCTAATGGCTATCCCACTCTTTGATGGATTGGTTATTTCGTTTGTCTTTTCTCTTCGTATGTAGTTTATTTTCTATCTTTTTTCACTCTTTGGTGACAAGTAACTACTTTTTTATTGACATCCTATCTTTTTAATATTTTGTCCTTTGTGAGGATTGGCCCCCATGTTTTTGTCTTAGAGCTAGTTCATAGCTTCAATCAAAAGCATTTTACCCTAATAAAAAAAGACAAATCATTTGATTTCATACAAATCCCCTCTTTTGATTAAAAATGTTATCCATATGATATTATATATATTATAAATATAAAACTTAAAATTTTTGTAACTTATAAAAAAAATAAAAATCATAGTAATATTTTAGAGCATTTATTTATAAATAAATTTACTATTGGAATGTTTTAGTAAGACTATTATTAATAAAAATAATAATTTACAAAAGGTTACAAAGTAACGTAGTTAGTTGGTAATCATGGCTCACACTCCCTACCAAAGGAAAACACTAATTCAAAAAAAATAATAAAAAACATCAATGTTGGTAAAACATGACAAACAAGATAACATTACAACATATATAAAGAACACATCAAGACATTAGGCACTAGCCACCACACTAGAAGGAGGAGGTGGAGGATCATCCTTAGGTAAAAGAGAGGTCTAAAATAAAGGCTCATCTATGGAGGATTTAGAGCCACCCATCCATCTATGGGATTAGAGGAGCCAAGGAAATAATAATGCCCCACCCAAGAGGAGGTTATACCATACCACCAACAGGGTCGATACCAATTGGTGATCCCCACTAAGAAGGACCAATGGTATATTTCCCACATGGTGGTGATAGAATCCATCTGTAGGTTTCCCACATGGTGGGAGTGTAAAATCAGTTGCAGCTATTAGAATGACTCCTTTGACATCTAGGCACTGGAGGTGGCAAGCACTATGGTAGGTGGTTCAAGGGGATGCAAATTATGGCATAGGTATCACTCCCCCAATGGTCAAGTATCTCCTACACATGCTTGAATTCCATGGGAATTTTATCCTCTCGAACTTGTATCAACATGCAGGCTAGAGATAATACATACACCTAGTCATTAATAGAGAAATGACAAGAAGATTCCTCATTGTTAAATAAAGTAGTGTCCTAGATTTCCACAATTGAAATAAAATAATAAATTTGAATAAAATCCATAAAAAATCTATATATTTCAGCCAATTAACATAATCCCCAATGAGGGCCAAATGACATGAGAAAGGTTTAAGATGGTAAGGCTACAAGAGATTGTGTATTCATTGCCAAGCATACGGGGCCTTGCGGCATGTCCAAAAGGTATGCTTGGAATACTCCAATTTAGAGTAGGTTAGACACTTGGGTTGAGAAATTCTAAGGTGAGAAAGATTCATGTTTAGTGGAATGCCTTGATAGACCAAACATTAAAGGAAAAGAGCTAGCTTGGGCTCAAGTTAAGCTTGTTAAATGCCATTGAGTCAAGCAAGCCAAATCTTGGGCAAGGAATTTAAGGATCCATTAGATATTGAGCTTCCAAAGAGCTGAAAAAAGGAGCTCGTGACCTAATAAAGTATGATTAGAGAATAATTCTTGAAATGAGTATCATAATTCTAACTCTAATATTTCCACCACGAGCGTGGAGGTTGCAGACCCAACTTGTGGAGCATGACATTTGTCATTAGCTCCTAGATACAGGGGATAATAGGTAAATCAAAATTATTTAGATTTAATTTCACTTTTAGTGAGGATTAGGGGTCAGTCTTGAGCAAAAACCAAATCCTTTATATTTTGAATAGTCTTAAATATTTTATGCTAGGTATTTCAGCCAAAAGGAAGCTAATATTCGTTATGATAAGAGACCACCATATATTATGGTCATTGAAGTATAAACCAATATTAAAGTCATGAGGCTTGGCCACTTTGTAAGCTTTTCAAATTATTTTCACCACAAATGAGTCCTAAATTTTAACAGGATCAGAAGTGATCAACAGAGTGTGGAAACCAATGTTTTTCCAACTATATTTACCATAAAGAGATCCAAAAGAAATACAATGATGCAGGATGATTTTATATAGTTCATTACCTTGAATGGATCTAAAAACCCACTTAGCACATAGGAAAATGTTCTTTATATAGATGTCAATGACCCAAAACCTCATTTATCATGAGGAAGACATCAAATATCCCAAGCAACTCTATGAAACCCACGAGTTTTTTGGCATTAGAACACAAAAAGTCTATGAAAATGTTAGCCAATTTGTCATAGGAGGCTTTAGAGGTCAGCTAATAGGAGAAATAGTACACATGAGTAGTTATTAGTATCTTAGTATACCCTTATAATTTCCTTACCAAAGAGAGGGGTTTGGTGACCCAATAATCCACCTTTTTCTCAGCTCTATTTATAACATATTACCATAACTCTACATGGGAACTATCAAAGGCAAATAGAATGCCCAAGAACTTGAATTATTACCCTATATGTATCTATTTTGACTTGTACTAGTGTAACCAATTTGGCATGTATATCATACTTTGGTTGAAACATTGGGTCTTACTCCACTACAAGCTGAAACTAGAAGCTAAGAAAAAAATGTCAAGACCCAATGTTTCTTGCTCTTCAAAAGTGAGGAAATTATCATCAACAAAATGGACTTTGATGAGTTAGGAGGATTTATTAGGAATAACAATGCCTTAGACAAAACCATGTTCAACTCTATGCACCAACATATATCCAAGAGCCTCAATAGATAAAACATATAATGTTGGGGCAAGGGGCTAACCTTGATGAATGGAATGATAGAGCCCAAAACTATCATATTTAAGGCCATTGATAGTGATACTGGTTAAGGTATTTGAGAAGAGGGTTTGGACAACTGAAATAAACAATTGGTCGAAGCCAAAAGCTTATTACATGGCCAAAATGAAAGGCCACTCAATTATATCATAAATTTTCTAAAAATAAAGCTTGAGAAATATGATTCTATGTTGAGAGGCTCTCAACCATTCCATACCCTACCATATAAAAATATGGATGTCAAGGATATACCTAATTTTGATAAAGCCCATTTTCTTAGGTCTGACAATGGTAGGTAAGATGAATTAGAGGTAATTAGAAAGAGCTTTAGCAAGGATCTTATAAGAAATATTGAGCAAGGTGATGGGACACCAATTGGTGATAATTTCTAGGTTGCTAGCTTTTGCTATGGATTTTATATTGCCTTGTTTAATGAGGGAACCCAAATATTTAATTTACAAAGCTTATTTGTATATTTGGAGCAAATTAGACTTGAAATTTTCCTAGGTATATTTATAAAATTCACAGGGGAATCCATCAATGCCTAGAACTTTGTCATCACTCATGCAATGTAAGATATGAGAGAGCTCCTAAAGAGATAATGGCATGTCACATAAATTTTTATCAACAAGTCTAAGTTTTTGAGGAACCATGTCAAGGCATTCTTGCGAAGCCTGAGCTCACTCAATTATTTCCTCTTGGGATTGGAACACTAATTTATAGTGGTCCAAAAAATTTATATATATGCTAAGGAGAGTAGTTAGTTCAATTAGACTGACTTGATGGCCTTGATATGATCTTGACCTCGTTTAGCTTTGAGATCTATGAATAATTATTTGGAATCTTTATTGCCAACCTTGATCTAATGGAGGTGACTATGAAGTTTCACCCCTCTAACTGCATGATTGTCTACCACTTTGATTTGGTTTTTGAGAGAGGTGACCTAGGCTTGCATTTGCAAATCAAAAGGATTACATTAAATAATAAAAGAGATCCTCTGGTATTATTTGAGCATAACCCCCTTAACATGTTTACAAATGTGATAAATTTTATTTCCATAGTGGCTAAGAAAGGTAGTGGTATGAAGGATAGCCTCATTCCACCACTCTATCTAGCTAACAACATAGGGCGATTGAGGTGCAAGATTCAAAACTTGAATCCAAACCAAAGCAATGACACAGATGGTACTCTCATGGCAGATGAGGGAGGTGTTGAGGAGAATTTGATTACATGACACTTTGAATTGGTTGTTACTCCTCTTCACTCTACAAGTGATGGTATTATGGTCTAAGAGAATGTGTTCATAATGCATTACAACAGGCTATCTATCAATATTAGAAAAATAAAAAAAATACTCTAAAATCATATAATAGTCCAATCTATTGAGGACCCTATCAACATCACTACAACAGTTGGACTACGTAAACTAAGTAGCAAAAGTTAATGTGCACCATTGGAAGAGAGGGTCCACCAGACCCCATCAATATTTAAATTAATACCATGCATCACATTCTCCAACACACCATCTCATTGGAGGGCACCAATCTTATCCTCAATACTTTCTATCATGTTAAAATCCTTACAAACAAGCCACATAGCGAGTTGTAAGTTTTTAGATAAATATTGCCATAAATTTGATCTATCAGGACCATCATTGAGGATGTATAGGTTGAGAATACCTAATGAATGTATATTAATATCAAGGAAAAGCCAAATATCCTAGTAAGATGTATCATCCCTTGTGGGAACAATTAAGGAAAAAAATATTGGGGAAACCAAGACACTAGTGCCTCCATGTTTGTCATCATGTAGGGTGGAGAATTGAGTATGATCAACCCAAATGCATTTCAGAGCAACTTGCAGAAGAAACCCTAAAATTGTAACTTCGTTTAGACAACAAAATATAAATATCCCAACTGTTGACAGAAATTTCTCATAGATAATTTATGAGAAGACTCTATGAGACCTAAAACATTCTAATATAAGACATTCATGTAGAAGTATCATCCATAATGAGCTCCCACTTGCCAACTTCAGTATCTTCAAGAGTCAAACAACTATTATGTTATTTGGTGAAAAAAACACCCTGAGCGGAATGGAGCAGTGTTTAGCATCATTATGCACTCAAGGAAAGTCACCATGGCCACAAGGTAGCTTTTCAAATTGCATAGAGCTCAAACCACTTTTAGTAGATATCCCAATGGGATAAGAGCTCACTTGAAGACACAAAATTATTAAAACATCGCTTTACAGGGCTCCCAACATAATAATAAGTTTTGGTGGTGGATTGACATTTCACACCTCATGAGAGGCTTTTGTCACATCGGGAGCAATAATTAAGTGGGTAGATTTATTACCAACTAATAATTTTTTTTGGTAACTATCATCTAACTATTATTTATTTGCCACCTTAGGCTTCTTAGATTTCAGTTACTTAGTCGAGGGTTTCAACCATCCCATGAAGGTGTAGTATTTGATCCTATGGTCAGGGGATTGATAATGATAAAAAGTTTTATTTAAGTTAAAATAAATAACTTTTTATCCCAATGCTTTGTGTCAACCTGAATATCAATGGATTCCTTCAAATCCTTCGTCTATTTGACTTTGACACATACCCATTTATCAAGATGTGCGAAATAGAACTTAGTTATCTCCTAGATTAAAACATGCCCTATGGGCTTGACAAACTCTTCCAAAAAGGTCCATAGATGAAGTGGGAGGCTAGGGTGTTCAATCCAAACTGACCCTCGAAGGGAAGCTTAGTTAGTGACCTTAAAATCATGCGTCCATGGGGATAAAATAAAAATGATGTTCCTTGGGAACCAATAACTTAATTTATCCGGTATAAATTTAACCTGGGAAGGCTCCTTAAAGAAGAAAGAGAAAATAACCCCTTTATAAGGTTTCATATGCTAATGTCATGGAATCCTGAGGGCTCCCTTCGGTGTCAAAACTAGGCATTGAGAGACTCCTTCGAATGGGTGCGAATAATAAAGTTAGCAATAAGATAACAATTTTTATACCATTTATAAACATTTTATACGACATAAAGTTGTAAGCAAACATCATACTGAGAAGAATATTCAAAAGTTATACCTTATTGTAGACTTTCGACATGAATTTCCTAGCTTGCTTGAGTGTCATCCTTCCTATTGCCTATAATAATAGCTACAATAGAGAGGGAAAATGCCATTATATATCAAATGACCACTCAAATGGTGGTACACTGAGCACAATAAATTTGTGACTAACTTTGATATTCCCACAGATGCAATGTGTTATACAGGGAAGGTAGAAAATTAGAAAAAAGTAATTCCAATATAAAGCCCTACTAAACCACTAATAAATTTGGATGTAAAACCCTGTAAAAAATGCATGTACATATTTTGATTTAAAATTAACAAAATTGGAGGGGTTTTAATTCTAATGGCGAGGATGATGGTTTGTTATACCATCCACCAAGGTACAAATCCCTCTAAACATCTAACATGGAGAGACAAATAATTAGGGCCTGGATCATTCTCTATGTAACTTATATGGATTGGATGCCTCCTAATTAAGATTACTCAGCCTAAATAATGCTCATACTTAAGTGTACACTTATTCATCAATTTTAATCAGTTATATGTAATCTAAAACATAGACATATATGTCATTATAAATGTAATTACGAGCTTCTCAAAAAAAAAGTGTCATCTAAACAAAAACTTCAATTCCTCTATTTTTATTTGGCGATGGGAGAATCCACTTTTAACAAAGAGAATCCTCAGTTTTCATTTGTTTTAAATCAATTTGTATCATTTTGAGTGGAACAACCCACCTTAAATGTTTACATTCATTCTATTGATTGTATAAAATATATTTATTTATTTGAATGCTCAAAGAGCCTCCTTCCATATTAGTATTGTTTTAATAATATAAGTGTCGTGATGTAGCTTAAATATATATTTTCAAAAAATGAATTTTGTTATTGAAAAAATTATAATAAATATTTATACAATAATTTTTTCTTGATAAATATGGAAACAATTTATATACAACAAAAACATCTTATATACTCATATTAATTGAAGTGTCATAGATTACAATGATTGAAATATATGTAAAAACATATTTTAATTGTAAAACCAATCTATAAAATATTTTTTAACAATCACTCAATCTGTATAGAAAATGGAAGCATACTCTATAGCTTCTAAACTAATATGAGTTTTATTTTTACTCTCATCAACTATTAAATGAGGAAGGATGACTAACCCATAAAAAATACATCACAAATTATGTTTTAATTGAACTTGAAAAAGTTTACAATTTTAAAACATATTGTAAAAAACTTTTATTAAAAGAGAATTAAAAATTCCAAAAATATTGAATGTGATATTTATCAAGGCCTAAATTTGATGGCCTAATGACCATGTTTGTGTTGTTTTCTGATAAAATACAATAAATTTTAATGGATGTATGCTTATATTTATATTTTTTCTTCTGAAACACAATGATGGCCATGTTTGTATTGTTTTTTTATAAAATAAAATAAAAATTAATGGTTGTATGTTTATGTTTATATTTTTCCTTCAAATAAAATGATTTTTTTGGTAGACTATATCAAATAAAAGGTAAATATTTACACGAACCACACACACACACACATTCTTTGGTGTTCCATTCTAATTTTATGAATTACACTAGCATTTAAATTATAGTTTGTCTTTTTCGGTCAAGACATGTTCTCTTTGTCATAAGGTAGTAAGAAGCCTTGTGATCTTAAAATCATATTTAAATTCCACAATACCTTTAGGCCTTGGGAGATCCCAAAGTGACACATCATTTTATTTTGAATGCAAGTTATATTATGACCAATGCGAACACGCTTTATTAGAAGCGAAGCTCCTCTTTTGTCCTAAATTGAGATATAAATTTTATTTACAAAATCCCTCTTTTATCTCATTAATTTCAATTTTATGATGTTTCCAAAATTTGATTCATGATATGACTTCATTTATGTTTTAATTTAATTAATCGGCCACACAATATACCTTTGAAAAAACTAAAATTGATCACTGCCACATTCATATATCTTATGTCAAAAAGTCACACTTTATTTGTAATACAAATGAATCCAAAAAACTAAAATAAAATTTACATATTAATGCATCCACAAAGACCTCCCTTTACTTTAAAGTTTAAGTTATATTTATAGAACCTTTATGACTTCGTAACCCCATATATCATGATAACATAATATTATCAATCTTTCCACTCATTTTTGTGATACACTTTGATTGAATATTTATGACGTTTTTCTTTTTTGACAAAGGAAATATTGCTTTTCATGTCTGGTTTTGAAATGAATTTTTGAAACATTTGAGTGGGCCTGAAATATAAATAAACACATGAAAAAACACAAAAATAGCATTATTTTCTAATAAATTGGAAACATACTCAAACCACTAAGTGCATACATTTTGTCAAACAGTTTGCAATCTAAAACAGGGAAACAAAAGTGAACTTTCTGGTTGACATTTCTACTCGGGTTTATGCACATTTTAATTTCATCACTGGCCTTCGCAAACAAAATCGGACAAAAACCGTCATAAATTGGCAAATTTATAGACTGTGAAGTAATTGTTTGACATTTTGCCAAATAATTTAAACCAATAAAAAATGAGGCCATTGCTTTTGATTCTCAGATTTATCATTTCAAAGCAAATTTACATGACAGGGCCATCCATTAAATTTGATTTTGTGATTTCTTATTCCAGTGCAAACTAACACGATAGTGGGCAGAGTGCAAAAACATTGTCAACACGTCAAAATCTTAATCCCGCCTCCGATATTTTGACCACTTGACCATGATCATGTACAGATACTCAAGCTATAGCCACTGGAATTTTTGTCACATGGAACCCTCATCCTTAACTTTGAAAGCTTTCCTATACTCACTCCACGAAAACCTTCTCCAGGGCATCATTTTTAGCTAACAACATTAAACGCTGCTGACACCTACTACAGCTTGCACACAATATCAGTAGCATTAAAAAAATCATATGGGTTTAGAACACAGAAAACTATAAAAAATGAACAGGTTTAAAATAAATATTAAGATTATAGGTTAGTCCGACACGTCGTGAGGCTAGAAGGTGAGGAGGTCTGTTGCTAACAGTTTGGCAACAGAGAAGCTCTTATCTGTTGCCAATTCTTCGACTACACTTTCGGTAAATAGGTTATTTTCAAAAATTATAAACTCCTTATGTTAAGTAAAATAATAAATGACACCAGTGTTAAACCTCGATGAATCTAACAAGCTAAAACATTCAACATGGAACAAACAACTTTAAAAATCCGAATAACCAGTAATAATAATTCTTTCTTTACATCTCGCATCCAAAATAAATCGACAAATTAAAACACCCACAAAGATTTGACAAAATCCCTGAAAGGGATACCGTTTAATGGAACAAAAAGATTGTAGGACATGCACAAAATGGGTTTGTTAAAAGGGTTTTAGTAAAATTTAGGCAAAAGCAAGTCGCGGGCACAAATCCAGATTCCACAACTTTTACCAGCATCCTCCCAGTCATATACATTCAAGCAAAGGCAAACAAAATAACTAGCTATAAAAGGCTTTGTAAATTAAAAGTGCAATGCTTGAATGAACAGAACCAGTACAAACAAACTAAGCAGAAAGAATGCCTAGGAAGAGTAATACTATTTCTCAAAAAACATGAACCCATAAAAGAAAATAACCATTACTTAGAATACTGGGAACCTGTCAAACAAATTAACCAGCTAGAATACACAGAAAGAAAAATACTATTTCTCAAAAAAACATGACTCCATAAAATCAGTAGATAAGCTTAACCATTCGTAACTCCTCATTTAAAATGTCGACATCATCTAATGGGTTCCGTAAAACTTATTAGGTACTAGGATTCCTAATTTAATTCAGAATACACAGAAAGAAAAATACTATTTCTCAAAAAAAAAACATGACTCCATAAAATCAGTAGATAAGCTTAACCATTCGTAACTCCTCATTTAAAATGTCGACATCATCTAATGGGTTCCGTAAAACTTATTAGGTACTAGGATTCCTAATTTAATTCAGAGAAGTTTTGTCAATAGAGAAAGGACATCCAAATTAACAGGGAAAACAAAACCCAACCAAAAGTCATGTGATAGATGATATGGTTTACAATTATATAATACTTAATAGTTGTCATAGTACATTATTAATATGTGCTAAAAATTTATTGAATAGCTGTTCAATTTTTATGAGATAATAATTTTAAGTGGACACTGATATTATGATATGTAAGATTTGTAACTACTAAATACACAATGTACAACATGTTTATAACACATTATATGTATTGGATCAACCCATTTTAATATATTTCAAATTTATTATATTAAATAAATTCAAAATATAACGTTCTTTCCACTTTAAAATATCAAATGAAATATATGTATAAAACATGTTAAACTTTCAAATGAATACTATTCCTACATCAATTAATGCTCGTATGATACATTGATTATCTTACTAACTTAACTTATACACTTGTTAACCCCGTTTTGCTAGCTACTTATGTTTGTCGTTCTTGTAATCCTGATGACCATATTTTACCTTGTGTCAATGGCATTGCTGCTTGTTCAACAACACAAGCATGCCTCCTCATTATTTAGTATTAATTTTGAGATTTATAAAGATTTTCCCTGTATACCCATTCAATATGATAATCGTCATATTTCATAATCTATAAAATATATTAATAATTATATATTATAATTTACAAAACTTTTTTTTTGATCATTCAAAAAAGGGGATGAAGCCCATCTATTAAAATAATAAAAATAGTGAAAAAATGTTGACATAAGTAGTTACAACTTGATGCCATTCGATGGAAGGCAAATATTACCTCAGATGTAAATACTAAGCCCATCCTTCCATTGGAGAAAATGAAACCCAACTACCTCATTAGCTAGAGGTGTTTTTTAGTCCATTGACATTGCGGGTAAGGGGACTAACCCTCTCAAGTAGAGTGGAGAGTTTATTTCTAGAGTTTTTTTTTTGCTTGAAAGAGGCTTGTATTCTCTATCTATTTTCTACTCTATCAATTTGAGTAGCATTTGTGATATCTGATTTTTGCTTCCTTTGCCTATATTAATCTGAGCTTCCAAATTTCTTGAGTTGGGGAGTTGTGGTTGTTTATGTTTAACCTTGCCTCCTTAAACTGATTTTATGGCCAAATTTTACTCTCTAGACTACTGCCCTAATTCAACAATTCCTTAAGCTAAGAATGAGAGAGATTTTCTAATTTCAAAATCTCTTCATGTGCCTTGTCTTCATCAACCTCTTCTCCTACTTCCACTTCTATGAAAAGTTCCATGCCATTCCTATCTTCTGAGTAATGCCTCTGATTTTGTTCTTTAGAGAGTTTAGGGAGAACTTCTTTAATTGCTATGTCAATAACACTAGCCACTATATCAACACTATTTTTAGTTGGAGCCTCCACTTGGAGGTTGGTAAACCTATTTTTAGATTTTGCTTCCTTTTGCATCCAAAGATTTTGATTTGGATTTTGTGCCCTTTATTGCTTCCTAGGTTCTTTGAAATCTTCTACTGTTTTCCCTTGATCCGATTGGCTTTTGACTGGGTACTTTCTCATAAAGTGCCCATGGATATGAAAATTTATGCACTTGAAGGGAATGTTTTCATAATCCAAGGATTGAATCCATTCTCTTCTTTCTAATTGGAATTTAATTGCTAGGAAAAGGGGCTTGGAAAGATCCAATTTTACACATATTCTTGCATAAACAACGATGTGTCTTGTTTCAGTGGCCTTAGCCATGCAAATAAAATCCCCAAGTTGGTTGCCCACTTGTTTAAAATTTTATTCAGATCAATGTTCCATTGGTAAACCAAACAAATGAATCCAGAGAGGAAGAAGCATTAAATCCTTTGTTTTCACATTAAATCCTCCATCCCAAGGCCTCATGTACAGAGTAGCTATGTCCATGAACCATGGGCCATTTTTGAGTAATTCATCCTTTTGATTGGTAGAATCAAAAGTTACTTAGAAAAAGCCATGAGGAAGAAGGATTACTTGACTCGCATATTTAATGCCCCAAGTTTTACATAACCAATTTTGTAAATCCCCAGGGTTTGGCCAAAACCCTAAGAATTTACAAATCAGGGTGCACTCTTTAAAACAATTGACCGAGTTTTCAAGATCTTTGTCTAAAATTTTAACCATGCAGGAATCTCTTTCGAAGCTTGCAAGATCAGAGCTCTAGTGGTTAATATTTGAACATGCGCTGAGAGGACTAGTTACTCAGCGTGTACCCAAAGATCTTGATTAACATTCGCTACTGCATTTGCCTTTCCATTAACGTTGATCTGCCCTAACACCACAACCACATGGGAGGAGGGTTTTGTGCATGAGGCATTCAAGAATCCATGCATGATAAGATCCAATTGCAAGGACATCTTACCCTTGTCATTAACAATCCATGGCAGCGCATGATTGCGCCCAAGCACTCACCTCTTTGGTCAACAATGCAATAGTCACGATAACCCCGTAAACCACCCTTAACAAATCTAATGCCCCTTGCCCTACTAATTGTCACTCATGGTAACACCAAGGACCGAAAAACAAAAAACCAAATCCCTATTTTAAACACTATGAATGAATTCATAAAATTATAGTTTATAAAATATTAATATAATATGATTATAATTATATTATATATATATATATATATATATATATATATATATATATATATATATATATATATATATATATATATAAATATAAATATAAATTAATACATTATCCAATTTATATAATGAAGTATTCATTAAGATTTAAAGTTGGTTCAAATAAGCAAGGAGAGTTTATTTGTTTTAATCATAGTTCCTATGTTCGAATTGTTCAGAATTCTATAAAAAAATTAATTTGATTTAGAATGTATATATATAATAAGCAAGGAGAGTTTATTTGTTTTAATCATAGTTCCTATGTTCGAATTGTTCAGAATTCTATAAAAAAATTAATTTGATTTAGAATATATATATATATATATATATATATATATATATATCAAATTAATTTTTTTATAGAATTCTGAACAATTCGAACATAGGAACTATGATTAAAACAAATAAACTCTCCTTGCTTATTTGAACCAACTTTAAATCTTAATGAATACTTCATTATATAAATTGGATAATGTATTAATTTTCATCATAAAATCAAAATATAAGTTAACTATTTAAAAAAACAAAAAACAATCTCCATCAAGCCATCACACTGATCTCACTAGGCACTGCATGTTTGAATTAGTGGTCTACTTTTTAGACACGAAGGCCCCCCATATCAAATAAAAGTTAGACAAAAGCTTACGAAAAGAGAAGTTCCTTTACGTTCATTTAGTCATTCCCTCCAAATAAAAGTTTACTCCACGCCCAATTCAAAAGATGCTATTACATCTAATGAGTGGATGATTGCCACGTGCCATTCTTTTTAGTTGTGTATTATTAAAATATGAAAACAATACAAGATTTCTAGGTGTGTTAGGCAGCGATCGTGAAGGACAATGACATGGCATTTCAAAGGATGGACTTGAAGAAGCCCAAACATATACACGTGTAAAGTTTAGTGATATGTCACATATGTCGATGCAATTTGTAGCTTCCATTGAATGTTTCAATTACCCAATACATGACTAAAACATGTGTCATCTTAATGAAAATAAGTGTCAAGTATCCAATAGTCCCTCTGAAAACATACAAATTGCAGGTATGTATCATTTTAGATAAATCTAAAATTAATTAGACGAAAATTCGAACTGCTTTAACTATATAAAATCAAATTAGATGACTTTAAAACCAATTATATGAAAAAATGGAAAGGCTTCCTTAATGAATGTCACCTCTGATATAATCTAATTGACCAATTTATGATGTCATATGCAAATAGATATGGATATAGATATTTCCAAGCTTCTTCCATTTTCATTATATGTAACACTAACAGTAATCATTATATTAATATCGACACTACTCATTTTTTGTAATTTGTTGAAAGGAAGAAAGGCAAATTATTGCCAAGATCACAAGCACTTTCGATTTTAGGTAGTTTGTTGGACCTGGGTTCAAATCCCCTCTTGTCTCTACATACTCTCTCCAAGTGTTATCCATCAGCTTGATGTATGTCAAATTAGGGACCACCTCGGTTATTATAACTTCTTCTGTGGAGGTTGCAACTATCATACTAAATACTTCTTATTCTAATTTCTATAACAAACCGCATAATGGTGAAGTTACAACATGGGTACTCTTGTACATCACAAAAGATATTAAATGGTCCTCCAAATAAAAAATGTTGCAAAAGCCCTACCTTTTCCTTTTATTAGACCCCAAATGCTTGGAGGAGTTGTTGGAATCCAAACAAGAAGAAATGTCAATGTTGTTTTCCTCCATCTTCGAACAACAAGATAAAGGTACTGCTCTCAATGTCAAAGATTTTATTAATTTCTTCACCTCTAATGTTATTAGATAGATGACGTTGAAGATGAATATATTCAATGACAACAATGTAGAGGATACTGTTAATGATTTTAGGTATTGATGTCTGACAATGACAACATAAAATCCAACAACTGCATATTTGTTGTACATTTGGTAAACGTCCAAGGTGCATGCAAAACATAAAACCAATCATACGATTGTTTAGAGATGAAGAAGAATCAAATTACTCTCAAAATAATTAGATGAGGGATTAGGCAAAAAATGGAAAAGTTTCCTCAATGAAAGATGTATTTGGCATGAAAGATAGATTTCATTTACACACTTTAAAATAAATGTAAAACTAAAAATGATAAGATTTCGTGATAGCGATCTAAAAAAAAAAAATTATTTGAGTGTAAATTTTGACAGTTTAATCATTTGAAATAGTTTTAAAGGTTGAACATGGACAACTACTACAGTTTTACACTAACAGCTTGAAAGTTGACTCTTGACTTCCTTGTTTGAAGAGGAGAGATTAACAAAAACAATAGCTTTTTCATCAACATACAAAGTAGAAGAACCAAGGTAAAAAAGGAAATAGATATCAGAGCGACTTTTTTTAAGGGTTTTTGTATGCAAATAAAATTAGTCAATGATCCCATAGACTGCTTGGTGTCAAATGTTATATAAAACATTCAATTCAATTCAACTATCCAAATGTTTCCAAGCTTTCTTTGACACATCAATTCCATTCCATGATCACTTTAATAATTCTTTAAAAACATGTTTTTCCTTACCAATGCTCCCTTCATTTTTATGTTTTTTTTTTCTAGTACATATAAAGAAGATGCTTACAAATAAAGAAATACTCAGTGAGCATAAACATCTAATAGGATTAACTAAGCCATATGTGATCAACACTTGCAAAGAGATAACTTTAAACCATTTTATGTATATATTCGATACCAACACATTTCAATATAAAATAATATTTTTATAAAACAAAAAAATATTAAATATTACATGGCACTTTCCTCTAAACGCACCACCGACACCCCATATGCCACACCCCAAACCTATCATATATTCGTCTATTATTTCCTGTAATTTAAAAAAAATTAAAGCAAATATGTTTCTATTAAATCCTAAAATCATCGACATTGAATACATAATAGATATACAAAAAAACACAAGTACCTGTGAATGGATATTGAAGGTTAATTTAGATCTTTCAAATAGATGTAATATAGATGGGCTATAAATTTCATACTTTGATTTGTTGATGCTGTAGATTTTTCAAATACATGTAGAAGGACTTTGGTACACCTTGATCTACATAAAAAAGAAGAGAAGATATAGGGCAAAGAAGCAAAAATTACCTTGAGTTCATAGGAAAACCCAAGAGAAGCTTTGTAAAGGAGGGTGTAACAAGGGATTGAAGCCATTAATACTGAAGAGAAGAAAAAATATTTGTAAAATAAAATAGACCATAGTTGATTCGTGACATTAATGGCTTGTGCTCCCAAGAAATGTTGAAAATACATTCAAAACCCTAAATAATGAATAATTGTAAGATGCACCCCAAATTTTGATGAAACCATGGAAGAATGTTGTGATATGGATGAATTTTGCAACTCTTAAGTGGGTTGAGAATGATGGAAACCCTATCCACCGCCATAAGGATCGCTAGTCATAAGTCGTTGGATACCCTGCCAAATCTAAAAGAGATGTGCAATTGCACTCATACATTAAGTATAATATACATTTACATTTAATAATAGTTTATTGATAATATGTGTTGAAACTAATATATGTTTAAATGAAAAAGCGACAATAGTCTGCTAATAAAAATGCCTTGAATATGAATTTTTCACTAGTCATTGAGATAAATATATTTAATTTTATATAAAAATAAGAAATTATAACTCTAGTAAAGATTTTTTTTCCTTTTTATCGAATCCTTTCACAATCATATCCAATGTTTGCAAAGATTTCATAGATGTATGTATTAAAACTAAATAACATTACATCATCATTTTTTCCCCACTTTCCATTGAGGGGTTTTCCTCTGACCAATCTGATTCCAACACTTCCACAAAGATGAAGACATAAATAAGAATTTTAAAAATAATGTGTCAGATGAAAAAATGAGTGAGGTCCAAGAGTTACCATAGAACCCATACCCCCTGAGATCAATCGTGAGCCTTCAATCATAGCCCCTACTACAAACACTCCAAAAACACTCATGGTGGGTTTGCATAATGCACTTCTAAAAAAAAATTCATCTACAATGAGGGGCATTTCAAGGTCCTCCATCCATAATTTGAGAATGTCCCATTATATGCCTTCATTGTTCATTTTGACAACCACAATGTTAGTAGATGTCAACCTCAATTCTTCTTTGATGAATTAAATTATATCAATTGAATTTATGGTTGGATTGTCATGCACCTTCATGCACTCTAGAAATTGATTGAGTTAAATTATTGTAGATGAAATTTGACCTTGGGACATGAGTAGGAAGAGGATTACCCAACTTGTGGAACACCTTCTTAGGGGGATACCAAGAGCAAGGGTTTATATTGAAAGATTATCCCTTAGTGAAGTCACAGCGGTACCTTCACATAAACCACTTGATGTTTGAGGTGATCTTTTTAGCTCCCTTATCAAGATACACATGTCACCTCCTCACCACCAATGCCCGTGTTTTGGAAAATAACCATGACAACAAATGAGTTTGTCTTCCACGTCATTAGTGAACTTAATCTCATACCCCTTCTGAAAGCATTGACATGATCTAACTTTTCAATAAAATTTACCTTCACCTTGCATGATGAAGCCTCCCCTATCCACTGTGTTTTCTCCTATGCCTTCATGCTTGCCCTAATTAGTTTCCATATCTACTTGTGCACACGTCATCATCTTTCCCCAGTTTCACTTCTCTTGTTCAGTTCCAATGTGTTATGTAGTGGATACAATTATCTAGTGCCAGATAAGAGGAGAGAGACAAAATAAGGTAGTATTGCATCCAATGCTTCATCTTCTCAATTTACCTATAATTAGAGTTTCCAACCATTCTTTCGTAAATGAATTGGTTAAGATGTTTCACCTCACATCTCATATATTATGGAGCTAGTATAACATAGAAAACAACACTATCTATAAAAAATAAATGTAGTGTTTAGTCTTAATGATGATAGAGATTTAACATTGTTTAGACAAATTCTATAGACTAATCCATGTTTAGACAAATGCCTCCAATGTAGAGATAAAACAAGTAGTTGCCCCAAAGGTGAAAGTTACACTGGAAGGGATGTAATTTTCAATTTTGGTAAAACAAGTTTTTATAAAGTGAAATAATGCATATCGACGTCATATCTCACTCAAAACCCATGACCATCAACCACATCTCACCTTTTGTGCATAAAGCATTAAGCAATAATAATATGATAAAATTATTTTCTACATAAATCATTTTTAATTGGCAACAAAAGTATGACTAAATACTAATAGACATTTATGGTACAAGTTGTGTTTGTTTGTGTTTATACTCAATTTCAAACTAATGTCTCCTAGAAGTATAATGATGTTGTATCATAATAAGGTCTACAATGTGTCTAATTCAAGATGTTGATTAAAAAAATTGAATTAGTATATTGTGTTTGCCACTAATCCTCACCCCTCAAGTTATGGTCATGCTTTCAGTAACACCGAGCTATTTGGCGGCCTCCCAACCATCATAACCTCATTTAGAGGGGATTAACTCGGGTATGACCTATAACCTAGTGGATTAACTCATGTACAAACTTAAACCTCATTCAACCGAGATTGATGAGGAAACCAAAATGCTAATAGAGGTTTATCAATGATTGTGTAATCCTAGAATATACACGAGCTCATTGACATGACTCGTAAGTATATTGTTCAGGATACATGTCAATTTTTGCCAACATGAAAATTATTTGTTTGCAAGAATTAAAAGTCTCAATTTTTTCTCTCACCTTCAAAATCTCTCACCTTCATAATCAAAATGATATGTCTAGGTGTCATATACAAGATGTCTGAGCAAGAGATGGGACATGGGGGAGTTTTCACTTTAATTACTCCCTCTCTTTCACCTCAAATTGTTAATTTGGGATTAGGCCTTACTCATCAGGTTGTGTGGACCTTTTTTGATTTAAACTACCATCTTTTTGGTATTGCAAACATTTATGTGTCGAATGACACAATGGAGAGGTTGGATTTTTGGCGGTCGTTAGTTTAATTCCTCCATCACACCATTTGGATCATATTTGGTGACTTTAACATGATTAAATCTCGTGAAGACAAGGAGGGGATACTTCTCATGCATTGGTGTGCCAGTGAAAGAGAGGTGTGGTTTTACATGCACAATAAACTCACCGCTTCACTACCATCTCACCATGGTTCACGTGGTCTAATCTCTGATAGGGTGATGATTAAGTTGTCAAATGACTTCATGTTGACTAAGCAAAGAATTTTTGCCTTTGCTAATGATTTTTAATACCTTGTGGCTGTCATTCTAGATGAATTTCTTTATGATCACCTTCCTATCAAATTTGAAGTTGAATTCCTCTCCTCCCCCCGAAGGATCTCCAATACAAAATTTTATCTCAATATTGCCCATTTTTTTATTCATGGACAAAGAAACACATTATTAGAATCTGGAATTTGGCACCTCATTCTCAAGGATCTCTTGGATGGATTGAGTGGTGGGAAAATGCCATAAGTTGTAAAATTGCTTTTATTTGCATCTATGGTAGAGAATTAATTATTTTCCATTGTAATGCTCACAAGGTTTCACATCGTAAATTCATATTAATTTCATAGGAGTTGTAGCTCTCTCATTTCAATGAATAATGACAATTATAGGGTGCCATATGGAGGCATAAGATCAAAATTGAATAACATCATCAAACTAGGGGAGCTTAAATTTGTGCAAGGATGCATTAGTTAAATATTAAAGATAGAGATTCAAAAGAGTTATTTGTTCTTCTCTACTCTAAGTAGGTATTTGATCACATCAAAGCTATCAAGGAAGCCAAATCCCACCTTGCTCATCCCCCTGATACCTTGAAAGCCTTTGTCTCTCATTATTACAAGGTATTCACTACTCAACCTTCATCCCGTAAGAAAGAGCATGTTATGTATCAATATCTTTAGGGGGTGCCTTGTAGGCTCATTGAAGCACAAAGGGTGGCATATGACAAACTCCTTTCCATTAACAAGCTTTAAGAGGCTACTATGCAAATGGCCATTGACAAAGCCCCTAGTATCAATGGATTTCCCAATGAGTTATATCAAGAGTTATGGTACATTATTGGGCTTGAACTTCATTAGGTGTATCAGGAAGCCATTCAAACCAATTTTCTTAGTAAGTTGATAAAACCAAAGCAACATCAAGTTATATTCCCAATGCATGAGATCTTGAGCTCATTACCAATTGGCAACCCATTATCCTTCTCAATATATCCTACGAGATCATTTATAAGCCTATTGCTCTTCAAGTTGGCTATTTTCAACCCTTCATCATTTGACCAAAATAAATTGGGTTTATTTGTAATAGATACATTCTTGACAACATCATTGCTATCTAAAAGGGAATGGAATGGGCATTGAGATCTAAAAAAGGCCTTATTTGTTAAAATTGAGTTTCAAAAAGATTATGATATAATTGAGTGGCCTTTCATACTAGCCATGCTTTAGGATTTAGGCTTTGGATCTAATTTTGTTATCACTACTAAAATAATTTTTCAAGATGCCAGATCATGTATTGCCATCAATGGTGTTCAATCTGAAAAATATGGCCTTTTTTTATTTATTCATCAAGGATGTCCTCTTGCCCCTTCCCTATAAGTGTTGGTTGATGAGAAGTTCAATTATCTCTTGGCAGATTATACTTACAAAGGTCTGGTTAATGGTATCTTTTATCCCCACTCATCTAAGCAAATGGTTAATGGGAACTTTGTTAAGGATTCCTTCCTCACCCTTGCTGAAAAATAAAATTTTGTCTTCAATGCTACTGTATGTTTAGATATATTTTTTCTAGTTTTGGGATCATATATTCAATGGAAGAAAACTCAATGTTACAAAAAACCTATCTCCCCCATACCTCAATGGAATCTACATTATAAGTGCTTTTGGATTCAACTAGGGGAAAAATTCAAGTTTTTGGGCATCCCCTTTGCTTTCTAAGCCACTCCCTTAGACCTATGGGGATATGTGGTTCAATGAGTCAAGAAAAATTTGGATTTTATATTTATAAACCCATCTATATTGTAGGAAAGTTTAAAATATGCTTTAAAGTGTTGGTTGTTATGCATGTTTATTAATATTCTTGTTTATCTCCCTCCAAAGTTGCTTATGTCAAGCTTGATAAAAATTTGAGATATTTTTCTAGGCCAATTCTAAAGGCACCAAATTTTTCCACCAAGTTACTTGGGATATATGTTTCAAAACCAAGATCCCTTGGTGGCCTTAGTATTCTTGACACCAAAATCCAATGTCATGCCTTGTGTGCAAAGTGGATCATACAAACCTTGGAAGGATTTGAAACATGGAAAATCTTTGTAACTACATCTCTTAAGGTAAGCCTATGAGAAAGGGAGATTGGAAGGGCTTAAATATTCAAACCCTTCTAATCACCCAGGTGTCGATGACTATTGAGGTTACTTTTTTTGCTAAGAGTATTTGGAAGGCCTGAGAACTACTAAAAAAATATTTAAGATGGGATAAAGATGATTTCAAGTCTTGACTCTCTTTAAAACTTCCACTCGCTATGGTGTTTGCATGTGCTTAATTTTTATGAAGTGCCTTTTACTCTTGTTTCATAGATCAAGAGCCTCTAGATTTTTAGAAAAGTCATCAAGGTCATCTCTGGCCTCTTTTTTAAACAAGCAAGTGTCTGGATTCCTTAGCATGCTCTCAAGTTTCAATTTAACTTGAAGGCCTTTGACCAAGAGTTTATCTTGGAAATTTAGAGCTTTATATCTTATGTGCACCTTCACAAAATTGGTGTTAAATCTCCTTTTAGATGGTATATTGATTGGAAATGGCCTGTTGAGACACCTCTTCTCTAGTACCAACCTTGGTGAGGTTATCAACTTCTTTCCCCTCAACATATCCAAATTAATGCTCTATAGGTCAAGTGGAGAGTCAATTGTAATAAATAAGTAAGGAAAATAAGGTTTGAGTATGTGTGGGTGGCCATCATTAAACACAAATAATGACACTTCATCTAGTGTATTTTACACCATGGATTTCCTATTAGCACTCGATTAGTTCACACGGGCTTGGATAATTGTTTTTGCTCAATTTCTAACCACCCAAAAATGCTCAAACACACGTTTTGGTTTTATAAACATGTTCAATTGGCATGGCTTTGGATTCAGACCCTTTTTAAGCCCATCCATCTAGAAATATTCACCTAGAAGATGGTGCTCTTAAGGGATTCGATCATGATTCTTGTAAAATTCACATAAATTTGGCATATTTTTCAAGATCAAATTCTTTTTCAAGTATGGAAAAACATAAATGATGCTATTTTTTGCATATTATTCTTGAAGACTATTTTTCTACTACTAACAAAGTTAATGTTATTTTTAATATCATGCTTCAGATTCAGTGCAAGCAAATAAAGTGTGTCTTGAGGTGTAGGACCTCCAAACTCCTTTGGATCACTGGGGGAATGCCCTGTGTTCTGTTAGTTGGGTTCCTGCCAACTTTCCTCACCAATGATCGCCCCCAAGGGACCATGGATACATAGAGCATGGTAGAGCTCGCTCTTAGAGCATACACTATAATGGCTCCCCTTAGCAACATTTTCACTCTACCAGTTAGTCCAATTATGTTTGATGGACAATGGTGGTCAAAACCTCTCCAAGAGAAGTTCCCCAAACTTGCACTTGCTTTCTTGCCCTCCAAGAAAGAGGTTAATGAAGATAAAGAAAAAGATAAGGATGGTTGTGAGCCAATACCTAGTATGACTGACCAACCCACTAGAAGTGGTTGGGGGGGTAGACCAACAAGCCAGATGACTTGCCACCTCCTCCTCCATTACTTGTGGTTTTTTCGATTGCTTAATTTCTCTTCTACTTTGGTGTGGCTTCTTTTTAACTTG
This sequence comes from Torreya grandis, assembly GCA_037957365.1. NCBI lineage: Eukaryota > Viridiplantae > Streptophyta > Pinopsida > Cupressales > Taxaceae > Torreya > Torreya grandis. Next base: position 1,226,107 of record JARHVA010001901.1, on the reverse strand, counting down.
TTTTCACCAAATTTTTACCGAAAAGGCTTTTTTAAAATTAAACTTGTATTAAACTTCTCAACATTGATTGATATAATGTTAAAATGTGATATTTCTACTCATTTTTTAATACGAATAAATTTATAACTTAATGTTATATTAATACATAAAAAAAAACTTTTTACATCCAATTTTTTCTAACAAAATATTTATATTTACAATTATTTATAATTAAATATATTAAATGGTTAAAACATATCGAATAAATACTTTATTATATATAAAATTAATAATATATTGATTTTCATGATTATTTTCTCAAAATATGAGCTAACTATTTTAAAAAACAAAAACAATCCCCATCAAGCCATCACTCTCGCATCAAATAAAAGTTGACAACTTATTGAAAAAGAAAAGCTTTCCATTTCAAATAAAAGTTTATTCCATGCCCAATTCAAAAGATATCATTGCATTTAATGCATAGATGATTGCCACGTGCCATCCTTTTGGGTCTTAGTACTATTGACCATTATAATTATTAATGTTTTTAAAAGATAAAATAAAGAGTTGGTTTAAAGATGTAAGTTATATCTCACTCAAAATTTATATCCGTCAATTATATTTCAATTTTTATACATAAAATGTTAAATAATAATAATTTGAAAATTTTATTTTTTATTTAAATTATTTATAATATATAATAAAAATATGATTATATTTTTTTAAATAGATATTTAAATTACAAATTGTATTTATTTGTGTTTATACTCAATTTGAATTTAATAACAATATTTATTATAATAAAGTTTACAATATGTCTAGTTCATGTCATTGATACCAAAAAAATTTAATTAGTATATTTGTAATGTTATATTACATAAATAAATTGAATTTAATATTTTTAATATTTTCACAAATAAATGAAATATTTAAAATTAAATAAATGGTTATATATTTAATCAATCATTTGTATATTAAATATAATTAATATTGTTAAAATGATCAATTTGCTTGGATGAATTAGATAATTAAAAAAATAGAGAGAAACTTAATACTTATTTATCTTAAAATACTTAACATATATAAAAAGACAGAATAAAATGAATATTAATAAAATGAGGTTTTACAAAATAAAATAGTGTAAATCATAATTGTATCCCACTCGAAATTCATAACTATTGACCACGTCTCATTTTTTGTATATAAAATGTTTGCTTGTACTATACTCAATTTAAACTCAATATTTCCTAAAATTAAATAATGTTTGAACTCAATATTTCTTAAAAGTAAAATGATCTTATATTATAATTTCTTCATATAGTTAATAAGAAACTTGAATTAATATTTTTGTAACTTTACATTACATAGACAAGTTGAATTCAATATTTTTAATATTTTCAAAAATATATGAAATACTTAAAATATATACACTTATCTAGTCATGTCTATATTAAATATAGTTAATATTGTTAAAATGCTCAATTTGTTTGGATGAATTGGAGATTGAAGAAAAACATAAAGAAACTTCATATTTATTCATCTTAGAATATTTAGTTTATAATAAGATTTAAGGTATATATAAATATTGAAAGTAGACATTATGTTGGAGTTATTTGAAGAGTAAGAGTAAAAGAGTTGGGGGCACTATTAACTCAAATCATAATATTTTTAAAGAAAAAATTCATCCTTCAAATTATATATCATGTTGAACGTAATTAAAACCATTTCATTTCATTTCATTTTCAAGTGTACCCATATTGAATTTAATTGTTATAATACATTCAAACAAAACTAAAGAAACATTCACCACCATAGAAGATTAAGTTGAGGTATAAAACAACATATTCCCATTAATTGTCCATGAGTTAACATAAATAAATAATTTTTTAAAAAATATGCAAATGATTTAACCATTAACCGCCTCAATGTATCAGAAAGATAGTATCTTCCTTCAACACGAACTTCATCTCATCTTCCCTGGTTTAAATACCTCACTTTATAAGTAGCTAATTAAGATTCAGATTCATTTCTATACTTTTCAAGAAAACAAATTAAGAATTAAAAAATGGCAAGAACATTCATCTTAATCAAATGAGTTGGAAGCCAAACACAACCATGACATTTTGTTATTAATCATAGATGAAGCAACTAATAAAATCATACTTAAAAAAAATTGTTGCATTTTCAGCCAACTGAACTCAAACACAAGACCAATAGAAATGACAACATTTTGTTACATACAATAGGTTTCTGTTTACACATGTTGATAACTATTTGCAAAAGCTTATTTCTCATTCAACTAATTTTCTTGCAGCTTAGGTCATGTGAAGTTCAGATATTTTATGTGTTTGTTTTTCACGAGAACATATTACAAGGTGTTGGAATAAACTAATTTCCACCAACACTCCACCACCAATAATCATTCAATGAGCAAAAGGAATGTTATATGACAGAGTAATAGTGAAAGCAATGAACACACCATACATGTTTTAAATGAATTTTGATAGCTTACTAAATTAGCTAGTTTGTTTATAGAAGTTATGAGCTACTAAAGTCCTCTATATAACTGAGGAACTTGTACTTTGGTGATGTAATTCAAATATAAGGAAGTCTGCTATTTGTTTATGAATGCAAAAGCATTCTCAATTTTTTTGTTTTATTTTGAATGTTGTAGCATTTAGTCTATCCTTTGTTCAACCAAAAAATTGGTATCAGAGCAAAAAAGGAAAAGTGCAGAGCTACCATCAAGAAAAAAACACAATCAATGTTGGGAGAGAAAGATCTTATAGCCAGTGTGGGAGAGAGACTCAACCAATGTTGGTAGAATAAAGTGGTTGTTACAACAAAGTAAGGCATAGTCACCTAGCAGCTTCCACCTCTTAAAAGGAATATCACTTTAAAAAAGGGTGCAACAGTTGGGTCATTATGATTTGTTTACTATTTGATCAAAGCCAAGCATTAAAACTACCATAACTATTGAATATGAATGCAACCAAGGTTAGATAAGACAAATTAGAAGGAGATTGTGGCATTGAGCCTTAAAGGGATAGTTTGGGAGTGAGTCAAATGAGAAGAAGAAGAAAAACATCAGCGGTTAGCAAAAACTCTAGATTCTACTAGTTTGTAAGAGTTTATATAAATTCACAACATGTTTGGAACATATAGTAAAATTTGGCGGCATTCATCAACATTTTATGGAAAAAATTATGATGTTTGGGCTAAGAAGATGAAGACTATAATGGTTGCAAATTATTTTTAGGAGTTATTGGTCAATGGATTCACTGATGTAACTGATCAAGCTACCTATAATGCATTGAAAAATTCCCAAAAGACCTCGTTAAAGGAGACTATGAGGAAGGATGGAAAAGCCCTGAGTCTGATTGAGACAACAATACCAAAAGCCATATACCCCAGAATAGCAGCAACTAGCTACTCAAAGGAGACATGGGAAATTATTCAAAACACATACTAAGTCACATACGAGGCGAGGTTAGTCAAATTCTAATTGCTCAGGAGAGAGTTTGAAACTCTGAGTCCATTTCAGATTTTCATACAAGAGTTTATAGCTTAACATATCAATTAAGGATTAATGGAGAAGCTATGGAAGATCAAAGGATTGTTGAGAATATCCTTAGGAGTTTTCCCTTAATATTTGACCTGGATGTCATTGTAATTAAAGAGGTTAAATACCTTTCAAAGATGACAGTGGATGAGTTGATGGTTTCACTACAAACCCATGCATAATAATTGAATAAATATGATCCTTCTTCCCTAGAGCAAACCTTTAAACCTGACATCAATATTAGAGGTAGCGGGAGAGGAAGATATAAAAGAGGCAAAAACTTTAGAAGTAGAGGAAGAGGAAAAACTGCTATGAAATAGCAAGCTCAAACAACCAAAAAGAGCAAGTAACTCACATTCAGACTCCCAAGGTAAGAAGAGGAGTAGTAACTCAAACCAAAGGTTTGATAAAAATAATGTTTAGTGCTACTACTATCACAAGTATGGTCATTTTATTAGTGAATACAGAAAGAGAAAGTGTGATCAGTTAAGATAAATTGAAAATGTAGCTAATGAGAAAGTAAGTGAATATGAACATTTTCCAAACATGTTCATTGTATGTAATATTGCTATGCAGAGCAATGCTAAGGTTTGGTATTTGGACAATGCTTGTAGTAACCACATGAGTGGTAATGAAAACTTGTTTGCCTCTATTGACAAGAACATTCAATTTGAGATTAGGATAACCTATAATGAAAAAGTTCCAGTTATGGGCAAAAGGACTATCATAATTTGCATCAATCAAGGTGAAAGAAGAGAAATCCAGGACATCTACTATGCTCCAAATTTAAAACAAAATATTTTGAGCATTGGAAAACTGGTCCAAAATTGATATAGAGTCTTGATGGAGAATGGAGAGTGCACAATCTTTGACAAGGATGGGAGCAAGAACAAGATAGATATAGTTCAAATGATAAGGAACTGTATGTTTCCTCTCAAGATGCAAACTAAGTTTTATTCACAATTTACAACTCCTAAACACATATAAATTACATCAATACTACACCATGCAACCTTCAAGACACTTATCAAATACCCATCCAAACTCTGGCATTTGAGGTATGGGCATTTGAGTTATTATGGATTAAATCTCTTACCCAAGAAAGATATGGTTATGGGACTACCATGAATAGTAGAACCCGATAATAAATATGAGGCATGCATCTTAGGGAAAAAACATAGGTAACCCTTTCAATCAGGGATGTCTAGGAGGGAAAAAATTCCGTTGGAGTTGGTGCACTCAGATTTATATGGCACAATGAAAACTCTCACCCTTTCAAATAATGCATATTTCTTGACCTTCATAGATGATTACAATAGGAAGTCTTGGATTTATTTATTAAAATATAAATCTGAAGCTTTCAATAAATTCAAGTAGTTTAAGGCTTTGGTTAAAAAACAAAGTGGACACTTCATCAAGGTCTTGATATTAGATAGAGCGAGAGAGTATGTCTCTAAATAATTTTTTAATTTTTGAAAGAATGAAGGAATTGAAAATCAATTCATTACTAGGTACACTGCACAACAAAACATAGTGGCTGAAAGGAAAAATACAACCATCTAAGAGATGGATGCAAGTATGTTGAAGGCCAAGGGAATTTCAAATGAATTTTGGGGTGAGGTTGTTACAACAAAATTTTACTTGTTAAACAAATTTCCCACAAAGACCATATGAGAAAAGATTTCATAAGCAGCGTGGACAAATAATGAATATAGTGTGGAGCACCTAAGAGTATTTGGGTGCATGGCATATGCATTTATGCCAAAGGAGAAGAGGCATAAATTTGATGATAAAGGAGAAAAGTGCATCTACATTAATTATAGTGAAGAGTCTAAAGAATGTAGGTTGTATAAACCTATTACTAAAAATACTGTGATCAACAGAGACATTGAATTCATTGAGAATGAATCATGGGATGACATTTTTGACACTACCTCATGTATCTCAGTTATGGTACCCATGAATCATGAAGAAGGTGAAAATGAAAACAGAAATTCTATCAGTCAATAAAAAATAGTCATAGATTAGAAAGGTGAACCTTTGGAAACACTTCCATCTACATCAATTTCACAACATACTCCTCAGTCAAATAGCTCTAATAGTAGTTCAGATCCAACCCTTGCTTCTCTAATGCCAAGAAAGATAAGGAGTTTAAGGGATATTTATGATAATACAAGGTATGATTATCATGATGAAAATTTGAATTTTGCTTTATTTTATCAAAGTGATCCTACATGTTTTAAGAAGTAGTGAAATAAGAGAAATGGTGTAAGGCCATGGATGAGAAAATATATTCAATAGAAAGAAACAAAACATGGGATCTAGCTGAATTAACCAAGGGTAAATAAGTGTTTGGAGTTAAGTGGTTATATAAGACCAAGACAACTACAAAAGGGAAAATTGAGAGGCATACAATAAGATTAGTTGTTAAGGGATACAAACATTAACTTAGAAGAGATTATGATGAGACACATGCTCCTATTGCAAGAATGGAAACCATGTGGGTTGTCTTAGAAATACTTTCCCAATACAAGTGGAAGGTCTATCAAATAGATGTGATGTTTGC
>JARHVA010001901.1:1092500-1215000 GCA_037957365.1 Torreya grandis | reverse complement strand
GTAATGTAAAGAGGAAGAGGTTGGAACTACAAGTGTTGAAGGTCGTGAAAACCCAATTTAAAAAACTGTGACAAAAATTCATGACGAGAAGAATGTTCTACCTCTAGGGATGGAAGTTATAATTCTGGATAGAAGATAGAATCATTATGGTATAGAGGGAAAAAGTTGTGGCTTTGTTTTCTATTTTTTTGGTTTCCCTATGGGTTTTTTTATAAAACTAATGGTGTAATAGTTGTTAGTATTGTAAATAAAATATTGATTTTTTGGGTTGCTTTAGTAGTTGGTCGTGTGTTGGTGGGATTTTGATCCACACTCAGTAGTTATTTCCTTGCTAATTATTTGGGTGGGTCTGAATCATGCTTTCTCCCCATGGGATTTCATTCTCAGGTTGTTTTTTCATTCCCTTTTTTTAATCTAAGGGCATACCCTAGTTAACTCAACAGAAAAATATTTAAAGTTTAGAATATCTAAAAAAATATAATATTCATATAAAATGAAAAATTTAAAATCAAAGAAGACAATATTTAAATCTTATTTGGTTTTTATACAATAATTTATAATACTACAATTCTAAATTACAATAAAGGATTGAGGGAATAATAAAAATTCCCTTCCAAATCACAAAACAAATAAATATAAAGCTAGTCATTATCTTCCTTATCCTCATCCTCATCATCCTCATCCTCTGTCTCACCATCATTTTAGATATATTGATTGTCCTCCTCCTCTCATGCTCTTCAAACCTGCAAATACACATGACAAAAATTTATAAGTGTTTTAATTTTTAATGATAAAATTGAGGTCAATTAAGCCACAAATAACATATTATAGTTACAATTAGGTTTACAAGATTCAAATTGGCCTAAATTACATCCTTGATTGAGCCAATTGAATAACTAGTTTAATAAGTGATGAAATTTGGTCCAATTGAGATCTAAATCATCTAATATAGTAACAATTAATTTCATAGAGATCAAATTAGCCTAATGTCATCTTTATTTGAACCAATTGAGTAATTGGCTATCATTGATTAAATTACGGCCAATTGAGCCCAAAACAACACTACATAACTACAATTAGGTTCACAAGAATCAAAATTTCCTAAGTTATGTCCCTAATTGGACCAATCATGTAATTGGTTCAATCTATGATGAAATTGGGGTCAATTTAGCCATAATTCACATTGTATAGTCACAAATAAGTTCATCAAAATAAAAAAAGTCAACATTATGTTTGTGATTAAACCAACTGAATAATTTGTTCAGTCATCAACTTAATTATGGCCATGTAAAAAACCCAAATTATGTCATATATTTAAAATTAGGTTTACAGAGAAATTTATGATTCAATATCATGAGCAACTCTTATTATTTGTGAGAGATGTGAGGTTTTTAGGTGTAACATTGACACAAATAAAAATGGTACAAATATTAGAAATCAATTTGAAAGGCTCCCAAACCTATAAAATTGAAAGGAACAACAACAAGTTACAATTCAAATCTCACAAGAGATTTTTATAAGTCAAAGGTTTCCCTAGATTTGAAGCTTGTTTGTAGGGTGTTTGACAAAACCAAAAATTTCAAAAATAGTTGAGATGGAATTATGCCTAAAAATTGTTTGACAAAAATCATCAACCAAAAATATAATAACAAAACTACCAATGAAAGGAGATAAATGGAAGGTATATGCAATTAATTTGAATGGATCACCAAAATAACATGGCCATCTCTCCCAATGATAGAAGATATATTTTAGAAGAACATTTGAAGTCTCTCAAATAATAAGTGTTGGATTTATTCTTTGTATTCATGGAATAAAATAGGGTGATTTATAAATAGTCCAATGAGATTAAACTTGGTACACTTCTACATAATGTAAAATTAACTCCACATTTAGGGTTGAAATTATGTTAAAAATTGATATTTTTTATATTTTTTACATTAAAACTTTTAATATTTTGCATCATTTTTTTTTCAAAAGTGAAACAACTAATCATTTTTATTTATAACACATTTACACAACCTTTGTGCTTCTTGTCCATCACATTTGCACCACCCATAAATGTCTCTAAACTTAATTTTGTGCCACAAAAAATGATGTAAAAATCATTCTCTGTGTGTGTGTGTGTGAGAGAGAGAGAGAGAGAGAGAGAGAGAGAGAGAGATTACATATGTTATTTTTAATTATAAATAATTATATCATATTAATTTATTTAATTGTTTACAAATATATTAAATATAATCACTATGTTTATATAATGTATTTATATTAATCTATATAATAATATATATTATGTTTTATCATATTAAGTATTTATATATTTAATATTTTAGATTTAGAATATATAAAAAATATAATATTAATATAAAATGAAAAATCTAAAATCAAATAAGACAACATTTGAATTTGATTTTGTTTTTATACAATAATGTATAATACTACAATTCAAAATTATAATAAAGGATCAAGGGAATAACAAAAAGTCCCTTTCAAATTACAAAACAAATAAGTATAAAGCTAGTCAACCTTCTTGTCCTCCTCTTCATTATCCTCATCCTCAACCTTATCATCTTGTCTCATCCTTATTCTAGATAAATCAATTCTCATCCTCTTCCCATCCTCCTTCTCCTCCTCATTATCCTCCCATGCACTTCATACCTACAAATACATAATGATAAATTTTTGTAAATGTTTTAATTTATACATTATAAAATTCCCAACTAATTAAACAACACATCATATAAGCATAATATCATTAGCATGGGCCCACTCATTGAATGCATGTGGTTCCATCCCATGGTTTGTAACGTCATACATACTTCCTTTGTTGCACACTTATTATAGCACAATACATTTGAAAACAATGATATGATAAAATTAGATGTTTTAATAATTTTAAATAAAAAAAATTATATAAAAAATAATAATTATACAATGACTAAGTCTAGGAAGTTGGGGTCCAAAAAGAGGACTATTCTATCAAAATGTGATTTACACAAAAATGCATACAAGATTTTAAGAAACATATATAAACTTTCGTACATTTGGATTGGTAATCATTGAACGTAAAATGTGTTATATATTTTAATATTTTTATTTTTATAATTTAAACTTATTTTAATACATATAAGAAATCAGGGTCACTCTACATCTTTTAGAATTGGTCTCACAACTCTATGCATTATAATTCAGAAGATAGTTTTTTAAAATTTAATCTGGTCAATTTTTAGGATTTCAGTATTGAACTTAAGACTTTCAAGTTGTAACTTTTACAATCGGTATCATTTTTGGGTAAAGATATAGTTGTTTCTCTAGGTTTTTTGGCCTTCATGATTGATTCATGACATGTTTATGAGTTATAGTTCTGTCAAAATTAAATTTTACAAACATCATATCTCGCATAGATAATGAGAGTTTCTCAAGGATATTAACTCATGAATTTTACCATCAACCTAATTGTAACTATACAACATGTTTTAGGTATCACTTGATTGCAATGGAGTTGATAATGAACCAATTACTTGATTACTTTAATTGGGGATCCAATTTGTACCAATTTTATCCCTATGAACTTAATTACAACTATACAATGTGAATTGGGGCTCAATTAGTACTAATGTCATCACTAATTAAACTAATTACATGATTGATTTAATCAAGAATTTGGGTCAATTTTATCCCTATGAATCTGAATGCAACTATATGGTATGATTTGGAACTAAATTGGACCAAACTTCATCATTGATTGAATCGATTACTTAATAGTTCAAATAGAAGTAGAATTAGGGCCAATTTATTCCTCATAAACTTAATTGCAACCATATGATGTGATTTAAGGCTCAATTGGCCATAATTTCATCACTTATTGAATAAATTACTTGATTGGCTTAGTCACGATGAAATTTGGACCCAACAAAACCTAATTGGGACTATACAATGTGATTTTGGGCTTAATTGACCTTAAATTCATCACTTATTGAAAGAATTAGTCAATTGGTTCAATTAGGGATGTAATTTAGGATAATTTGAGCTATCTGAACCTAATTGGGATTGTAAAATTTGATTTGGGGCTCAATTTATTTAATTTCATCAATGATTAAACCAATCACTTGATTAGTTTAATTAAGGACTCAATGTTGACTAATTTTAAGCCCCTAAACCTAATTACAACTGCATGATGTTATTTGTGGCTCAATTGGTTGCAATTTCATCACAAATTGAGTAATTTAATAGATTTATTAAATCTTAGACATAATTTGGGTCTCATTAACCTAATTGTGACTATATTATATGATTTAGGGCTTGATTGGCTCTAATTTACTCACTAATTGAACATTACTCAATTTCTTCAATTACAAATATAATTTGGGCCATTTTTACCCCATAACCTAATTTAAAATATACGATGTCATTTGGATCTCATTAGCCCCAATTTTATCATTTATTAGACCAATTATTGATTGGTTTAGTTAAGGATGCAATTTGGGATAAATTGAACTTTCTAAACATAATTTTGACTATATAATGTGATTTAGGGCTCAATTAGCCCCAATTTAATTATTTATTTACTCAATAATGAAATCAAAGATGAAATTAGGACTAATTGAGTAAAAAGTCACATCACATAGTCTTAATTAGGTTCACGTGGCTAAATTTCCCCAAATTATACTCTTAATTTAATTAATCGAGTAATTGGCTAAACGAATAATAAAGTTAGTGCCTATTGAGTACCAAATCACAACATAGAGTTGTAATTAGGTCAATGGGAGTTAAATTGTTCCATAGAGTTGTAATTAGGTCAAAGGGAGTTAAATTGTTCCATATTATCTCCCTGATTGAACCAATTAGTGATGAAATTTTGGCTAGTGGAGCATGAAATGACAATGTATAGTCCCAATTAGGTTCACAATGATCAAATTGGCCAAAAAACATCCTTAATTAAACCATTTCAATAATTGATTCAATCAACGATAAAATTAGGGCCAATTGAGCCCTAAATGATATCAAAATTCCAATTAGCTTAACAAGGCTCAAATTGGCCCAAATTATGTCATTGATTTAACTAATCAAGTAATTAGTTTAATCAATGATAAAATTGTGGCTAATTGAGCCCCAAATGACATTGTATAGATATAATTAAATTTGAATTGAATGAAATTTTATCTCTAATTGAGCTAATCTAATAATTAGTTAAATCAATAATTAAATTGAGTCCAATTGAGTACCAAATCACATCATATAGTCATAATTAGGTTTATAGGGCTAATAGTTTCTCAAATTATGTTCCTAACCTGTGATAAAATTGGTCTTAATTCTGCCATAAATCACTTCATATACTTTAAATTTGGTTCATAAGACACAAATTGGCTCAAAATATGTCTCTAATTAAATCAATCAAATAATTAGTTTTATCAATGATGAAGTTATGCCCAATTAAGCTTCAAATCACACTGTACAATCACAATTAGATTCACAAGGATCAAATTGACTCAAATTGCATTTCTAAAACCAAACTGAGTAATTGGTTTAATTAGTGATGAAATTAGGTGATCCGAGCAACAATTCGCGGGACCATTTGGTGATAGTTAATGCCTCAAATTTTGTATTGCTTCCATTTTGTATTGTCCTCGATCGATTATGTCCTCGAGCGTTGTATTGTTTTAATGTGAGCATTGTATGGTTTTAATGCTGGGATGTTAAAGCATCACTCGTTAATTCCTCGAGCCATGCAATCTCCCGAGGGGGGTCTTCAAAGATATGTATAAATGCATTATAACCCAAAAGGGGAAGGCAGACATCTCTTCTCAGAGATAAGCGCATGTTTTGTATTGTGATTGTTAAGTAACACGACGTCTCTTCTCAGAGAATCCATTGTTATTGTGTTATTTCTGTGCTATTGAAATATTTGCCAACCAAAACTTTTGAGTTTTGGATCAGTGGTATCAGAGCGATTTGTCTTGAGAGTGTATGTTCCCAAGGATGAGGTCAGGATATAGGAAACTTGGGTGGGAAGGGACAAAGCTTCCAAATGCTCCACTTGTGTGCCCCAAATGACCTCAAATGGTAGATGACACTGAGACATCTGATCCTTTCAAAGAAATGGTGAATGAAGCCCTCCAACGGAAACAAGCACAGATGCTCCAACAATTTGCTCAAATTCTTCAAACACTTCTGATGGGAAATTCTGGCTCCGCGGCCACACATCTAGGCTCCTCATCGAGGGAGCTTCCTTTCAATACCCCAACACCCTTCAAGGTTCAGGTAAACTTTGATATTCCCACATTTGAAGGCAAAATTAATGCTGATGTAGTGGAAAATTGGTTGGATCAATTGTCATCCTACTTCTCTGTAAATAAGTTCACCGATGGAGAAAAGATCACTTTTGCTCTTTTGAAATCATCATTGCCCATGAAAAATTGGTGGGAAGTGTACAAAAAGAGGTTCAGTTCAGATGTCATTGGCCTTAGGGTGGAACCCACCTGGGATGATTTTATGAAAGTAGTAAAAGAAGAATACTATCCCCTCAGTGCGTATGATGATCTGTACATATAGTGGCAACAACTTCGCCAAGGCAAGGACCAATCTGTGCAAGATTACACAAACACTTTTCATTCTTTGTCTGCAAGACTGGGCATTGAAGAAAGTGAGAAACATAAAACTCTCAAATATCATGGTGGACTATAATGGTACATCTGGGGGGAAATGGAACTCTTCAATTTGGAAACCCTCGATGAGGCATATAAATTTGCAGTGAAGATTGAACAGAAGCATGGCAGGAAGAATACGAAGAGTCAACATTCAAAAGGGAAAAGTGATAAGGAAGGTCAAACACAAGGCCAAAATTAGAAGCAAAAGGAGTTTCAGGATAAGAAATCCTAGAAGGCAAAGGCTGGAAAATGGTGTGATTACCACAAAATTGGAACTCACTCCAAAGAAGAATGTCGAGCCATCAAGTCACTGCTCTCTGAGTCACAATACTCGACATCTACTACTCTGCCTCATACACAACCTACAGTCGAAGAGGATGAAGAAGAAATTGTAGATGCTGAGCCCGACACCATCGTAGCTTTGTCACAGACCCATGAGGAAAGACCAAATGACAAAGAAAGATTGTTTCACTCCAAACTATGGGTAAAAGGTAAGCCTCTGCATTTTATTCTTGATAGCAGGAGTCAAAAGAATTTAATCTCGGCTAAAGTTATGAAAAGTCTAGGTCTATCCATGAAGCCTCATCCAAAGCCATATAGTATTGGGTGGTTCAGCCTAGGGAGAGACCTTTGTGTCACCCACCAGTGTCTTCTTTCATATGCTATAAAACCATTCTAGGATAAAGTCTTGTGTGATGTGGTCAATCTAGACATTTGTGATGTCCTCCTGGGTCAACCATTCATGTATGAGCAACATGGCATCTATGAATCCCAAACCTGAAGGGTCACCCTCACTCTTGGAACACGATGCTATAGGGTACCAGAGGTACCACCTCCCACATCTGTTTCCCTGATTAGTGCTAAGCAATGCAAGAGATTGGTGGAGAAGACAAAGTAATTTATTCTCATGATGGTCAAACCACAGAGATCCAAGGAAGTTGATGTTGCGGTCCTAACTACACAATCAACACAACAAAAAGAGTAGATAGGATGAATCATAGGCAAATATGATGACTTATTCAAGTCACCCACAGGAGTTCCACTACATTGCCAGGTAAAACATTCTATCGATTTAATCCCAGGATCACCTTTGCCTAACAGTCTTGTGTATCGCAGATCAGTTTTGGAGAATAATGAGATAAAAAGACAGATTCAAGAATTGATCAAAAGGGGTCACATCAAGCCAAGCTCTTCACCTTGTGGTAGCCCAATCATCTTAGCACTGAAGAAAGATGGAACATGGAGGCTTTGCATTGACTACCGAGCCCTGAATAAAATCTTTGTGAGGAATTGCTACCCTCTCCCCATAATCGATGACCTGCTGGACCAGCTCCATGGTGCAAAGTTCTTCACCAAAATTGATCTCAAATTTGGTTATCACCAAATTCCCATCGATCCCACTAATGTCTGGAAAACTACATTCAAATCTAAGGAGGGGCTCTTTGAATGGTTGGTTATGCCTTTTGGCTTAACTAACGCACCTGCAACCTTCATGCAGATGATGGATGACATCCTACGACTCTTCACCAACTCATTCGTGGTTTTCTACTTGGATGACATTCTCATCTATAGCGAAACATGGGAATAACATTTGCAACATGTTCGTAAGGTGCATCAAACTCTTTGGGAGCACAAGTTGTACGCAAATCTTGACAAATGCACATTCAAAATGACAACAATTCAGTACCTCAGGTACGTTGTGAATGATGAAGGGGTCTATGTCGACCCATAAAATATTTCAATTATTTGAGAATGGCCCACACTAAGGACCCTCACAGAGCTTCATAGCTTTTTGGGCCTTGCAAATTTCTACCACAGGTTTGATCTTGGATTTTCACATGTTGCTTGGCCACTAGCCCAAGTGACTAGAGGAGGAGCTAAAGCTACATTTTAGTGGTGTGAAATACAACAAAGGGCATTTGAGAATTTGAAGAACAGACTTTGCTCAGCCCCTATTCTTGCCTTGCCAAATTTGCATCAACCATTTGAGTTGATGACAGATGCATCTGAATATGCCATGGGAGCTGTCATCATGCAACATGGCCATCCTGTTGCATACCACAGTGAAACTTTCACTGATACAGTCAGGAAATATCCAACATATGATAAAGAGCTCTACGCCATTGTACAAGCCTGCAAACACTACATCATGGGAAAAGAGATGGTCATCCACACTGACCACAGACCATTGCAATTCATCCATACACAAATCAAACTACGAAATGAGAGGCACCAAAAGTGGGCCACGTATCTTTAGCAATTCCACCTGATAATCAAACACAAAAAGGGGAGCTCAAATATAGTTGCAGATTGCCTAAGCCGCCCACCAATTACTGCACTCACAATAGTGCTTGACCTGTGCGGACATGAGACTGCCACTTGGGGTGCTCTGTATGAAGCAGATCCTACCTTTGCTGACACATATCAAGTACTCCAAAAAGGTGAACATGTTTCTAACTTCTATTTGCAAGATAATGTCCTCTACCATATGGGGCATATCTGTGTTCTTGTTGCAGAGCAACAAAAGATGATATGGGAAGCACACTTCAGTAGGACAGTTGGCCACTTTGGTATCGAAAAAACATTGGCAGTTCTTCAAAAATACTTCTACTGGCCCCATATGCACAAAGATGTGGAAAGATATCTCAAATCTTGCACCCCATGTGCAATCACCAAGCCAACAAATAAGAAGCAAGGATTGTACATGCCATTGCCGGGACCAACTAGGCCTTGGGAATTCATCTCAATGGATTTTCTCTCAGGTTTGCCCACTTCCAAACATGGCAAGGACTGTATTTTTGTGGTAGTTGACCATTTTTCAAAAATGGCTATTATGCTTGCTTGTAAGAAAAATATGTCTGCTAAGGAAACTGCTCAACTATATTTTAGTCATGTATAGCTCCATTTTGGTCTCCCCAAGTCCATTGTCTTAGATCAAGATAGCAGGTTCCTGAGTATCTTCTGGTCCACTCTATGGAAGATGATGGATACTAAGCTGATGAAGTCCACAGCCTTCCATCCACATACCAATGGTCAAACTGAGGTGGTAAACCACTTGATTGTTCACATGATTTAGATGTATCACTCCAAACATCCATGCACATGGGATGAGGGAATTCTGTTCATCCAACATAGATATAATCAGGCACTACACAACTCAACCAAACACTGTCCATTCCAAGTATGTTTTGGGTTCCAACCCATGGCACCAATTGATAGAGTTGTTGCATTCTCCACCATGGAATACATAGCTCATGGAAGCTCCAAGGTAGCAAAAGCAACCAAGTTTATTGAACACATGCAACATATCTAGCAACAAGTTCACGACATCCTGGAGAAGATGAATCAGAAGTATAAGCTATGCCATGACAAACATAGGATTGTGCACCATTTTGCTATGGGTGACAAGGTTTGGTTACAGCTTCAGAAGGAATGACTTGCAAGCCCATACAAAAAGATTCAACCTCTGGGATATGGTCCATACACCATCACCTAAAAAGTTGCAAAAAATGCTTTTGAGTTGAACCGACCAGCCTACCTTGGTCTGCATCCAATATTCAATGTGGAGTTCCTCAAACCATATCACCCACCTCTATTGGACACTTCAGTTGTGGTAGAACAACTCGACATTGATGCACTTGATCCACAGAGTTTTGCTCTAGTAAAAGAGGATCAGATTATGGATAATTGGATAAAGACAACAAGAGGACGCTCGATTTCGCTGAATCGAGTGGTCAGAAGAGGCCAGCTTAGCCACCATGGTGAGTGGCTCACAACGAATCAAATCAAGACACAACTACCCCACCTAACGGGGAATCTTGACGCAATGGGGACCATTGCTTTTCAAGGAGGGAGGAATGATCTGGGCAACAATTCATGGTGACCATTCGGTGACAGTTAATGCCTCAAATTTTGTATTGTCCTCGAGTGATTATGTCCTTAAGCGTTGTATGTTTTAATGTGAGCATTGTATGGTTTTAATGCTGGGACGTTAAAGCGTCACCCGTTAATTCCTTGAGCTACGCAATCTCCCGAGGGGGGTCTTCAAAGATATGTATAAATGCATTGTAACCCAAAAGGGGAAGGCAAACATCTCTTCTTAGAGATAAGCACATGTTTTGTATTGCGATTTTTAAGTAACACGATGTCTCTTCTCAGATAATCCATTGTTATTGTGTTGTTTCTGTGCTATTGAAATATTTTCCAACCAGAACTTCTGAGTTTTGGATCATTAGGGCCAATTGAGCCCCAAATGACACTATATAGTTAAAATCAGGTTCATGTGGATAAAATTGGCCCATATTATGTCCTTGTTTAAACCAATCTACCAATGGTTTAATTAGTAATGAAATTGGGTTCACTTGAGCCACATATGATATCGCATAGTCTAAATTGGATTCATGAGGATTAAATTAAACTAAATTACATCCTTTATTGAACCAATCAAGTAACAAGCTCAATTAGTGATGAGAGCCCTAAATGACATCGTATAATAAAAATTAGGTTAATGGGTCTCAAATTAGTGTGATTTATGTACCAAGTAATTGGGTCAATCAATGATGTAATAGAGGAAAATTGAGCCCCAAATGATATCTGATAGTTATAATTAGGTTCATAGGGCTGAAATTAGTCCACATTACATCTTTTATTGATCTAATTAAGTAACTAGCTCAATTAGTGATGAAATTGGGTCCAATTGAGCCACAATTGACATTGTATAGTCAAAATTAGATTCACTTGGCTCAAATTGGTTTGAATTGCATCTTTAATTAAACCAATCAAGTAATTGGTTAAATAAATGATGAGACTAGGGCCAAATAAATCCTAAATGACATTATATTGTCATTATTAGGTTCATGAGGATGAAATTCACCTAAATTACATTTTTGATTGAACCAATTGAGTAATTGGTTCAATCAGTGATGAAATTGGGCCAATTAAACCCCAAATCACACATATTATCATAATCAGGCTAACAAGGTTCAAATTGGCTCAAATTACATCCATGATTAAAACCAATCAAGTAATTAATTCAATTAATAATGAAATTAGATCCAATTGAGTCCCAATCAGTGATAAAATTGAGGCTATTGAGCGAAACATCACATATTATAGTCGAAGTCAGGGCCATAAGGCTCAAATTAGCCCAAATTATATTCTTGATTGAGCCAATTGAGTAATTAGTTTAATAAGTGATGAGTTAGGGTTAATTAAACGCCAAATTAGATTACATAGTCACCATTAAGTTCATAGGGATTAAATTACCTTAAATTTCATCTCTATTTGAACTAATTGAGTAATTGTTTCAATTAATGATGAAATTCAGTTCAATTGAGCCCCAAATCACACTGTATAGTTATTTTTTCCAAATTGTGTCCCTAATTGAACCAATCATCTAATTGGCCCAATATGTGATGAATTTTGGATCAACTGAGCCCCAATTCACATCATATATTCGTAATTAAGTTTATAGGAATAAATTGAACCAAATTACATCTATGATTAAAATAATCGAGTAATTTATTCAATCATGAACTTAGTTGTGAATTAGTTTATGAGTTAAGTCTTTGATAAAATCTCATTATTTGTGAGAGGCAAGAGGTTTCTAAAATGTATTTTTGACACACCTAGAACTCTTAAAGTGTTACAATCAATTTGGAAGACCTAAAAAACTACAAAATGACTAAATGTTTTCCCAAAACAAAATCTAGTTGTAAAAGTCACACCATGAAATCCTTTAGTTCAATACTGAAATCCTAAAAATGACTAAGTAATAACTAGATTGGATTTTTTAAAAACTATCTTCCAAACAATAACTTGTGGAGCAGTGAGAACAATTCTATAAGATGTAGAGTGACCTGATTTATTATATTTACTAAAATAAGTTTTAAGTATAGGTGCATATACTTAACATATATTTTATCAAATACACACCTTTTTGTTCATTTATTTAGCTTTTAATACTTGGAAACCTTTGAAATTAACAGTAACATGTATGCACTATTATTTTAGTGTGTATGCATTATATTGCCTACGCATTATAATGTGTACATGTTTTAGATTTATAAATATAAACCTAAGGCCTGAACCTACACATGCATAGACAAATATATATTTAAGACTAAAAATAACAAAATCCAACTTTGAACATAATAAACATTATAAATTTCATTGAGAGATTCCATAAAAATATGACTACGACATCAAGCACACTCTCCTCTTTATATATATATATATATATATGTATATATATATATATATGTATATATATATATATATATATATGTATATATATATATATATATATATACATATATATATATATATATACATATATATATATATATATATATATATATATATATATATATATATATGTTTTTTTAATGATTTTTATTACTTCAAGGTTTTTATCTTTATTTATTTGTAAGCATGTATTTATGCCACTATATGCCACAAGTATACATGTTTATCTTTGTTTATGTATTTTTTTTTTGTTCATCCAAATTTAGAAAATATATTATGGTCACCTTTACTTATAAAATTATGTGTGTGTGTGTGTGTGTATGTGTTTTTTTAATGTATATAGAATCAGGCCTACTTTGAGACCTTATATATATATATATATATATATATATATATATATATTTTCTCGAAGTAGGCCTGATTCTATATACATTTAAAAAACCAATTTATATTTTTTTTGAGACATTTAAGGGCGAACAATCGACTATCTACTATATGTTTCTTAAAAACATGACTACCTCTTCAAATTTTAAGAGGTAGTCATGTTTTTAAGAAACATATAGTAGATAGTCGATCGTTCACCCTTAACTGTCTCAAAAAAATATAAATTGGTTTTTTTAATGGATATAGAATCAGGCCTACTTTGAGACCTTATATATATATAAGGCCTACTTTGAGACCTTATATATATATATATATATATATATATATATATATATATATATATATATATATAAGGTCTCAAAGTAGGCCTTATATATATATAAGGTCTCAAAGTAGGCCTGATTCTATATCCATTAAAAAAACCAATTTATATTTTTTTGAGACAGTTAAGGGTGAACGATCGACTATCTACTAGATGTTTCTTAAAAACATGACTACTTCAAATTTTAGATGTTTGACCTTTTTATACTTCACCATTTTTAAAAATTAGTAGTTTAGAAGCTACACTTGAAATACTACAATTCAAGTTTTTATAGTAATTTTAAATTTTGAGTGTAGATGTTTCATCAAAATTTCAATTAATAGGTGAATTAACCATAATTTAGATAAATTGAATAAAATATAATAGAATGTTGTAAATGAAATTTTTACAAGCATAATTAAATTTGATAGAGTGCAATTGATTGAAATAAAACTAAATATGAAATGAAATGCCAAACTTAGTTATTTCTGTCTAATATTGATTGTAATATATGAGGCAAGGCATATATACATATATATATATATAGGAATGAATATCATAATAGTATCATGTAGAATTAGTATCCTATGAATTATTTATTGCATGATATAGATCGTGACACTCATCAAAATTAACAAGCTCAACAAACACACAAGCACAACAATTACAATGTCACATAATAAGGGCAGGGGCTGCAGACAAGGGACAAGTTCAAATGTCACTTAAGTAAATATTTCACATACAATTCCAAGGGCCATATTCAAAGGATATGATAATTTCATCAACAAGGGGCATGTTCAAATGTCACACAAATTAAGGGACAAGGGCTGGAAGTAATGGACATATTCAAATGTCACACATCCAAAACAATGATCACATAAAGATGTTTAAACATTTTACACACAAGGGACAAGGTCCTACAACAATATATAAAAAAGAATATAATCTAATATGTACAAGTAACAACATCAACAAAGCATATAATTAGAAATGCAATCTACACCATGCATATGTAATGTGGTCATATCCTAACAAATAGTATATCCATGTACATAATATATGATAAAGATGTTATCAAGACATTTGTAATAAGTATATATCTCATAAGTATAGGAGTTATAAAATGATAACACCTGAAAACAGTCTACCATATGGATAAGATGTCCCCAATTTAGCAAGGCTATTGGGTAGAGGTATGTCCAACATCTTGGTCCATGTGAGATTTGTATGTCCTACATAACACTCATGAATATTGGTGAAATACACATGTGATATAAAAATAGTATGTTATCTACTAATCATGAGATAAATACCATATGTCAATGATGTAAACTATATGTCTAATAATGCTCAAGGCCTAATTTTAGATTTTTTGCTTATTATGAATGTTGTATTTTTACATAGTTGATTTTTTTGTACATTTTTGAATTTTTCAATCCAGAATAAAATAAAGTAATGATAAGAAATAATTGAAAAGTATAAGAAAAGAGATAGATATGAAAAATTTATGACATATGTTAATGCAAATTGTGCATTAGAAAAGATGGCATGGCCATGTATGAGCAAGATGCCCCCAATGTATATGTGATTATATTTGAAAACCTATGAGAACATAATAAGTATATAGATAGTTGACTAATTATACATTCCCATTTCATGAAATGTACACTTATTGAAGTATGTGGCATGCATGAGAAACATAACACAAGAAAATAAAGATTTTGCATTTATAAGTACTATTTTCAATACTAAAACTGAGTTAGATATCTAAAAATTAGAAATATTAAGGTTTCATGTGCTCAAATTTTGATTTTTATGTGAAAATTTTCACAGGGCATGATCGACCAATTGAGGATAATAATGACAACTGGTTATGAACCTTATAGGTTGATTGTGTCCTTAACAAAAAATAAAAATTTGTCTTTTTATGATAAAGGTAATGGGTGGGTTTTGGATGGGTCTCATTCCATTTACAATTAGAACGCACAAAAACAAAAATATCAAGCCAAAAAGTTATATAAAACCCAAAAAAGTAGGTTGTTGATCAACAATGAATCAACATCTGATACACAATAGAAAGGCAAAAGTCTAAAATGAGAAGACAAAAATTACATATCAAGTCTATGCAGGACAAAGTTCCATTATTTAGCAAGATCATTAAGAACTTTTTCAATGTCACCCATAATAGTCACTTTCAATTCTAGAATTTTCTGTTTATCAAATCCTTTGGTCCTTTTACCAGTTCTCACATTACTCTTTTTTACCCTACCAACTTTGATAATCTCCTTCGGCACATTGATATTAGAGATATAATTTTTGATTGTCAATTTGCTCATTTGGATGAGCTATCAGATATTATCATGCACATGCACCTTATCACTTTCCATAGGCAAAACCTTCTGTTTGAAACTCAATAAATTATGATGAACATTGTCCCTTTCACCTGGAATATTCTATTGCCCAACAAAACTCAAGCTACCACCTAAGAGATGTTTAATCAAGTTGATTGATTGATTCATACTATATATATATTTCATAATCTAGTTGAGGATGTCATTATAGAGGTCCAAATCAGTAGTTAGGAATCTAATATTTTCCTATAGCTCATCCTCAATTGAATCTCCAACTCTTTTTTCCACCTTCAACTCTTATTTTACTATTTCACCTGAGTCCTCTTTTGCTAACATTGGAGATTTATGTTTTAGGGAGTCCACAACTTATTTGTCCACACTTGGATAATCATCCAACACATATGGGTCTATAGACTTCTCCTTAGACCATCCCTCATCCTCATCTTCCTCTAAGTCTAAAACCACAAACAAATGAGGTTTCTTGGTAGGAGTTGAGGTATGATTCTCCACATGGATTTTAATAGACATAGTTTTAGAAAACTTTCCCTTCCCTTTCCATTAAAGGAGCACATCTTCATTTTTTATAGGATCTAACAGCTTGATGATGGATGAAGGTCCAATCCCAAGGGATTTAGAATTATTACACAAAATAAATATCAAATCTTGATGGATAGGCAAAGGGGTCCTGCCTAATTGTACATCAATGACAAAATTTTCCAAATAAAGGAGTAAATAGAAAGGCAGACTCATAAGAAAATTATGATGAAAGTGGTTCATAAGTGAAAAATTATAAGATAAGATGAATTGATACCTTACTTCCATAATTATGTACATCATTATATATTTATTCACTTCATGATATGGACTGGGCAATGACTCTATGAGAAATCCCCCTTAATACTCTATCAACTACTCATTAGGCTGAAGAAATAACTCCATCTCTTCTTTTTTACCGTGCCTATTCTTGTATAATTTATTTCCATTCATACTAATTCTATATGGGTCATGGTACTCATAGAGTTTGATTATTTTTATACAACAAAAATCAATGAAATGGCAAGTCACTACTTATTAGCTTGTTGCAACTGCATTAGTACATCACACTCCCATAAATGACATATTTTAAAATGAGTTTTGTATGTATTATAAAGAAAAAAAAAATTGACCATGTAAATTTATGGTTCCAAATATGATTCAAGTGTTGGGGCTGGTATAATATTAGTGACTTCTCTAAGGGTATCCTTATAGGTCCATACTATCAATGGTTTATCTCTCTCTTAGATAGGCTTGTAGACTGAATCTAGGTTTGTTTGGTTCTTCTTAGTACTATGAAGGACTAACTCAAGATTTTAGACACCATTAAGTAACTCTATACACTCATTCCTCATTCAATATACTAGATAACAAGATCCAAAACTCTTCCTCCTATGTATCTTTTAAGAAAATTGAAATTTTACTCCTTTTGACCCTATTTTAGGCTTAATTGATTTGCAAAAAACTAATACAGTCATGGATATCTGGGTCTATTGAGATTTTCAAGGTATAAAAAAAATTATTCACTCAACCAACACTCTTATACATCTTCATACCAATTTTTAATAGACTTGAGTGGGTCATTTTCAATAAAACTTTATTTTAGTCCCTTAAATCCTATCTTTAAGTTCTATTTGCAGGTCTAATAAAACATAGTCATCTATATTTCATTCTATAAGTTCTTTCAAGCTTTCAAGCCACCTTGAACACTTGAAAACCATCTTATATAACCTAATTAAAAAGTTTCAAAGGTTTTGTGTTGATCGATCTTAAGAGAATATAATTTTAGTCTCTTAAACCCTACACTAGGGTTTTAGGTTCGCAGATAACTTGAGAGCACTAAATTGGAGACAATGCTACAACCCCTCATGGATTGTACTAGAATAATGAAGTATTTTTTTTTATAAATTAGATACTCAGCATTTATTCTTTCATTAGATTACACCCCAATAATCTAATTAGTGATTTTTAACATACTATCAAAGTATATTACAATTTCACAAACTTATAACAATAACAATTCCAATCATTAACATTTCATGTAACATAACATAATTGTAAGGAAAGTAATCACTTTAAAATCCAACCCTGACTGGTACAATAATACAACTACTATTGAATTATAATAGATAATATGGTTACATTTTCATTAAGCATTTTGCCTTAATACAATAAATATATACTATGCTCCATGGAGCTTGAGTCATCAAACTAACTGATGTATCCCTGATAATCTCAAGTGTAGTCTCCAACTAAGTAATGCAATGGGGAGGGAGAGAATCATCTAAGCACTTTTCCATTCCAATCATAGACCATCGATCCCCCACACAATCCCCCATTAGGGAATGGCCCTTCCTTCACGGATAGGTAGATAGTGATTGTGCAAAAATCTAGAGAGACGTGCCAATACCTGTGTGCTGTAAGATTTCTATACATGATGTATATCATAAATAAAATGCATTTCTAACATGATATCACATAAACATGTAAATCAAACATATGAAATGACAATGTCTATCTAACATTACTTTCACCAAAATTTTCAAATAACATATGATCTTTAGGATCAGTCAATTTCATACACACCACTTGATCAAATTACCTCCATCTTGCATTCATGATGCTAACTAAGCTAGTGAAGTCTGTCTCACTATTGTTTGGCTATATCAATGCAAGATTGGTTAAATATAACATAGTATATAAACCAATGATTCAAATAGATTATTCCTATTAACAAATATGGAAACATGCTAAGTATGGGAAATAATCATAACTATGCATTTAGTCCGTCAAATGCATTAAATGAATCTCACACACACAGTGATATTTCAAATATAATGAATATGTTTGTTTACTATCCAAAGATCATACCATCCGAGCATGAATCATATCATGTTCATAATTTCATAAACATCACAAAAATTCATTAAATGTTAATCACAAGTGTGTGTGTGTGTGTGTGTATCATAGTTACTTTATACAATAATCCAAACATCCCTATAACCAACCCATATAGGTAATGTTCAACTCCACACAACAAGTTATGTACAACTATAAATAGTATACTAGTTTCCGGATTTGTAATAGGGTTTAATAGTCCATTTATACTATATCTCATATATGTTATAGAAATCCCTTTACAAGTTTATATAATAAAATCCCATCAATGTATACTAGGTTAAATGTTTGAAACTCGGTTTAAAAGAGTCATATCAAAATAGATATATTATTCACAACAAAGTTCTATAATAACTTCTTTAGTAAGTAACTTAACTGACTATTCACAGCTCATTTTCAAGTGAATAACTCATGTATAACCTATTATAAGAAATAATAAATCAATTCATAACTAGCATACTTCATTATTTGACCAATAATACGCATGCAAAGTTAATCTACATTGTATACTTCAAATACGTATCACATGCACATCTTCTAATTTGACCGTCGACTAATTATCGTAACAAAGTATGGAGAATACAAGTTTGTATATATAATAACTCAAGTTCAACCATAATAAGTAAATCCAAGGTAAAAATAAAGTTCCATCCAAAATATGATTTTCAATAAAGAGGAAACATAGTTTCCTTCATACATTTACCATTTCTTTCCCAAACAGATTATATGGAACATTCCCATATCATAGGCTATTAATTCCCGAGACTACATTTATTATTATATTAGAAAAACACAAAAATATAATTACTTAAATGTACAAATAATTCCAAAGACTGACTCAAGGAAGTATCCTGTGAAATCTTTTTATTATTTTCTTAAAAAGTTTTAAAATAGTTAGTTAGTTATATTACATAGAGTGTGCTGAAAACACGTATATTTATATAGACTCGAGTTTAAACCTCAATATGAAAATCTGAGGCAAAATATACTTCCACCCAAAATTTGATTTGCACTAAGAGGAAATGTAGTTTCTTTCATACATTTTCTATTTATTTCACAATGAAGTATACGAAGCTTACCATATCATTGACTATTAATCCCTTGAGAATAAAAACATATAAATATGTGTTTATACGTATACCAAACAACCATATACATAAATAACTTCCTTTAAATAGTATATACAAATCCAAGAGATGGACATAGTTAACTGTTTGGTTCACCTCCCAAGTGTTTACCTATTTTCTCAACCACTAGTTTATCTTAGTCAACTTGTTACGATATAAAAGGTATGGATATAACACATGTAAAAACCATATGCAAGAAGAATCTTTCTTAACCAGTTACAGGATCTAAAACATAAAAGACTTGAATCGATTCCCCAAATCATATAACTATTTGTATATATGGTATGAATATTTATATATCTAGTATACATATATATAATCTTGTATATATAAACTTTTTTTTTAAAAATCCTCTTGCTAAAACAAAATAAATCAACTTAAACACATACAAAATTTCCTTTAGAGGCACGGTTTTAAAACCCATTCAAGAGAGCATACACTAAATTTCCAAGCCTAGCAACCTTGAAATGGAATTACATCACCTACTGGTAATTTTCTACGAGAATCATTCTCCTCCTCCTTGAATGGCTTTTTCCTTTCTGTTCTATCTCTTTGATCGCCTCTTTCTTCCTTTCCCTCTCATGTTGTACCCTCCCCTACTCTTAATATAATCTCATTCTTCAAAATTAGATTTCCATGCATCACTTTGCCGCTTTATTGTTTCAAGTTAAGCTTAATTAACTTAACTTGAGCTTTCTTTAATTTCTTAAATCATGCATGCTAAATCCTTGTGTTCAAGGCCGAGTTACTTTCTAACTTAAGTCCAAGTAATTATTAAATGATAATTTTAGACCTTTGGTACTCAACGCAATTCTATACATTGGACTTAACACTTAAGTTAACATTATTATTATAGTTAAATTTCTTTAATTTAAATGTAACTAGTAATTATCTCTTTAAAAGATAAATCAAACCAATTAGTAATTTCATTTATAACATAAGACTAATGCCACTTGCATTTCAATCCTCTAGCTAAGGTTAATTTCATAATGCAAATATTGGCATTAACTCAAAAATGTTAACTACATTTTAATTTTGAATAGTAATGCGATTATGGAGAAATCAATAACCAACTTTCGACCACAAAGAAAATCCTATTAAACATTATAATCTTTCATCACACGTAGAAAAGTTATAATAATTCTAGCGTTGTCATTATCTAATCACAGATTTATACAAATGCCTTGAATATTTCTTATACATAAAGACATCAAATCAAGATAACGATATTTAAACTAGTCATTGTGTTAGACAACCAGATTAGTGTAAACATCGACAACATAAACAACATTATATGAGTAAATCTATGTAATATAATCATATATGAGATCACACAATTAGATCATCATAAACATCAACCAAAACATAATCATAGCAGAAGTATATTAGCACTCAAAAACAAACTAATGATCAATACTGCATTCACCTCATAATAAGTAGGTAATTAGTCTGAGTCATCACTTATATCAAAAACTAATGATGCATAACTAAAAAATATACTTCTATAATGTATATAATAAGAAAGTACAAGTATCACATAATTAATCCATCATGTAAACTAATCAACATATAATTGTCCCATAACCAGTATATGTCATAAAGTTCAAATCAAAGCAATAATAATCAAATGATAACCATAATAATCCATGGATTCAAAAGTTATAATACTTAAGGTGAAATCAAGATGTAACAGACCAATTAAGATTTAAGGAATTTCTATTATTGATTTCAATTGGTTTATGACATATAAGACTCCTTCCTACCCTAACAAGTGTTTTTCAGGTATCATGTTCACCAAAAGTATGTGAAACAACTTACTTCTATCAAACCATGCCCTCAAAAACCCTATTATCAGACCTTGTATACTAAGAATAAATTTAAGAACATAAAACAAGAACAAATAACAGTCACAAATGTGGAATTACACATTGAAAGGTGTATTGAGAAAATATTAAAATCATAACAAATCTGCTTTATTCATATGATATTTCAACTCGATCTTCAAACCTGTAGATTTCTTGACAGGTGAACAAAATTACAAATTTGCACACCATCCACTCTCATCCAAGATTGAAAACTAACCTTTAAAACTTATTTCCCTGTGTTCTAGTCTCCTCCTTTCAAGAATCAAATTCTATCTCCTATCTAAACTTGGCTTGAGCTTGTTTCTTATCACAAAATTCTCTCAACTGCCAAGACTCAACTTAGCACATATTGAATTTAGACTTTTCCCACAATGAATCAACCTTATTTAGGTTTAAACATGGAAGAAGACATTTACAATTGTGATGAAGGTTAAAAGACTCTTACAATAAGCTATTAGACCTTAAGGATCCCTCAAATATGGATCAGGACCTTTGAAACATGCTTAAACTCCCTAAACTCAAAATAGTAAATTCAAATATTTGAATTTCCCATTTTGGTGAGAAAACTTTAAAAGACCACCTAGAGACCTAGAACTAACTACTGAAGCTTGGAAAAGGCTTTTTATTGCTTCAAACATGACCTCTAAGACCTCATAAGACCACAAACTTACGCAAATGAACAATATAAATACAAGGCACTTACATCAGTGACACCCCACAATTAGACTATGTCACTAGCATATTGTAGGAGCTTTCATTGTACTGATAATATTCTAGAGTACGAGAGTTTGATTCTGGGTTTACACATTACTCATGCTTTAAAGATAAAATATATAAAATTTTATAGTGATTCTAAACTTGGCATAAATTAAGTCATATGTGCTTATGAAATGAAGGAAGAAAAAATAATGCCACATCAAGACTTGGGCCATAGTTTGATTGAATCATTTGATGACATTGAGATTGGAAACATACCTAGAAGATATAATTGCCACACTAACACTATGGATAGTGTTGTTTCACTTGTTCCTATTAAAATCAAAGATGATCGTGCTTTACTTACTATTAATGGATTACATCAACTGAGTATTGCACTATTTTCTTTAGACGAACTAGATGTATTTTCTATTGATGTTGACATTAATATTCTTGAGTGGTTTTCCAATATTTACATTTTTTAAATCAAATGAGTGTATTACTAAACTTTATAGAAAATGACAAAATGAAAATAAGAAGAGATGCTATTTGATATGTTATCATTGGTGATAATATTTTTAAAATATATTTTGACGGTCAGTTATGTAGATGCCTTGGGCATGAAGAATCTTAAATTTCCTTATAAGAGATTCATGATAGAGAATGTGGTGGCCATTTCAACATAAAATTGATGCCATATAAGTTATATGAATGGGTTTCTATTGACATTAGATGGACCAAGAATGTAAAGAATGTGATTTTTTTATGACAAATGCATGATCTAAATAATTAAAACCCATTATATAACCATGGTCGTTTTCGCTTTGGGGTTTTAAGCCAATCGGCAAAGTAAACTCACCATTATCAAAGGGTCTTAAGTTTATCATCACAATTATTGAGTATTTTAAAAAATGGGTTAAAGCCATAGCTTAGAATCTACCATAGGTGACAACATTTATACATTTCTAATGACATATCATTTCTAGATTCGACATCTCATTGGCAATCACTATGGACAATGGTTCATCATTCAAGAATGTGAAATATTTAACTCTAGTATAGTCATTATAATATATAAATATGTGCATACATATGAGTTGTTGAGAAATAACTCATCATATATAGGATTAAGAGAGTGATTATAGGGATTTTGATAATGTATATCTCTTTACTTGTAGGAGACTATATATGTAACATCATCTTATAATTAAAATCAAATCATGTATTTGTTTTATTTGATATTAGAGTGAGACTTTTCTAAAAAGAATGGAAAGTTAAATTTTTATAAAGAGGAAATGCCCCTCTGTTATCTCTTTCATCGATAAAATCCTTCCAAAATAAAATTATAATATATTTTAACATAATTTTTTTTAAAATAATAATTAAATATTATAAATATATATTAAAAGTAGGCACAACCATAATAAAATAAAATTTTCTCCATATAATAATAGTCCTCAACCACTACTATAAGTTTTCAAATCCGTTCTTTGCCACAATTGTTTCAAATCCGTGCTTTAATTCCATACCATAATGTTTCAATATGGTTTTATGTATATTTTTATTCTTTGGTAAATAAATTAAGTGTTTAATTCCATACTATAGGATTTGTTTTTATTAAGTTCATTTTCATTATATTTTTTCTTATAAAGTGGAGGGGACAAAGCCACGTGAAGGGAGAGATAAAAGTCATAAAGTTAAGTGGTGTAATAAGGTTTGTGTATAATTATACAATAAGTTTGAAATATTTTCATGATGTGACAAAAATAGGTCTATAATCAATTAATCTATTCAATAGTTTTTATAATGTTCAGTGTTTTTAGTTTTTAGTTTTTTATTTAGTTTAGTGTTTTTACTCGTGTAGGATCATAATTAAATAATATTTGTTAAAGTTTTAATTTATTTATATTAAAAAAAATTAATTTGAATCATTAATTTGGTCCAAGTATATATTATATCTTGTATGTTGTATTTGAAATAGAAACAAAAATTAAAAAGTCAAAACTTACTTTTTATAAGTTTATATTATTGGGTAAGTCTAACGTCCAATTGTAAATGAGTATATAAATTTTATGGGGCAGGGAGGTGCTTACTATCAAAATTGAGATGCACATGATTTTCAAGTTTTATTAGTTGAGCGAGAAGGTATGAGGTTTTGTGAGCACTTTATCAGAGGTCAAAGGGAATAGATATAGGAAGTTCTATCAATAACTTGAAATTTACTGCTAACAAAGGGTTGCACATTATAATAGTGGCAAATTCAAAAATATTTCACCAAATTGACTAAAGTTGAAGGCGATTTCTAGTGGCAAGGATTTTCACCTATGTTGTTCACGATCAAGTGGTAACGATTATACACAGTGGCTACAAATAAAGACTATGAGGACTGAGTCCTTGATTTAATTTTTAGTTTATTTGGTGTAGTACGATATGTGTATGATGTGAAAAAATAAAATAGTGTAATAAATATCAATGTAATGCCCTATAATGATTATAAAATTGAAGGATTACATGATAAGACTGTAATAAACATGTTCTTGACAAGGGTTGTAGGAGGGTCATCCCACTACTTTTGATTGGTTCGGTTGATGTGTTTACGTGAATTAGTTGATGGATCCCAATTCATGGTACATCTATTCACATGCGTAGGTTGATAGGTACCTATTCATGGCATACGTAGTTCCCATAGTCAATGTGTATGTCAAGTCCATCTGCAAGTTCCATAACAACATACTACGATTTTTTAGTGTGGTTCCTCGCCCTATGTGCACACTAAAGTGTGGAATTTTGGATATTTAAGTCTAGTGTAGTCATTATAATATATAAATATGTGTATACATATGAGTTGTTGAGATACAAATCATCATAGGTAATATTAAGAGAGTGATTATAGGGATTTTGATAATCGTATCTCCTTACAAAAAAGAGATAAGAATGTTATATATGTTATATCATCTTATGAATAAAATTTTACCCTTTATTTGTTTCAAAGAATAAGACAATAAAAATAATTTGTGCTAAGTATAAGATTTGACATACATTCTATACTCGTTATCAACCCTGAGGAAATGGTTAGGCTAAGGCTACAAACATGATAATTTTGAACATCATAAGTAAAACTATAGTAAAACATCTATTAAGATTATAATAATAAGATTATTCACATGTGAGTGTTTGAACAACAATGAGGTTAACCCCTCATTTTATAGCATATGGTGTTGAAACATTTCTTTACCTTGACTTTGAGATTCTTTATGTACGTGGATCCATTAAATATATAATCAAGGATGATAAATATAAATAAAAGTGATTAAATGAATTGAAAATGATTAAATAGTCATACATACATGCTCTTTAACACTTATAGGTTTATCGAAATTCATTAAATAAATCTTAAAACAAAAAAATTAAATCAAGAGAACTTCAGAGATTTGGTACTAAAATAAAATCAAAATAATATAAATGATGATAAGGAGCATAAAATAAAAGTCAAACCAAATTGGATGGTCCCTTTGTTATAACATGAAAACATAGTTTAGGAGGCTACCACCTAGCTACACTAGAAAGAAAACGTTTGAAGAATCCAATCAACATCAAACAATTACGTCATTTATATACATGAGTTTTGGCTCATTTATAAGGGCACTGTACCCATGGTTCCTTTTTAGTTATTTAATTTTCATATCATATGATGATGAGGATGTTCTCTCCATGTTATATCCCATGGGAGAATCATTCCCACACTTATTTTTGTGAGCTTCATTCATGATATCTATTTTTATTTTTCCATTTCTAGGAACTAAACCTGCATACCTTTTTTAATGTTGCACTAATACATTTACTATGAGGGCATCATACCCACATCTATTTTTACATGAGTGTTGTTGATATATTGCCTATGGGGTCATACCCACATAAATTTTGCCATGATCTTTAGTAAAACATTTACTTTTCACACCACTATGTATAATAATTTTTACACTATTTTACACACTAATACGGAATTATCTTACATATACAATGACACATAATTTTTTTTCAATGTGACATATACGTTATTTTATAACACTTCAATGGTAAATATTGTATACCCACACACTTTCTTATTTTTAGGTTGACATGATGTTATTTATACTACATGGTCATGTATGGACATATCATTTATCCATCTCTCTTATTACCATTTATAGCAGGACATATTGTTTCCCCTGTCTCCTCTTGTATTTAACCCTCATATGAAGGTGAATATATTTGAGCTTTATATGATATTATTTACAATACATGGTTTCATATGGACACATTATTTTTCTCACTCCTATAATGGAGCATACAATCTCTCCCTTTATCATATCATCATCATGGTATGATGCACACACCTATTGAACTTTATATGATGTAATATATATTTTATCACATGGATGTACTACCTGTCTATCCTATTGGTTGAAAGTGGGGCATATTATTTGCATTTAGTTTCAATCCTAATACCCATTAGAGTTATGTTTTGCCATGAATATTTACATGATGTTATTTATGTTACATGTTGGCACTTGGGCATATATCATTATACCACATGATGATTTTAAATCTATTTTTTGAGACAAGTGATCGCAGGAGTAGGTTTTACAATCCACACCTCATAAGGGGGAATATATGCAAATATTTTTTATAATTTTGTACAAGTATTGAACAAATATGATTGTGTGAACTTGAGCAAACTAAGAGCACTAAAAATGGTCTATTTATCTACTTCCTTGATCAAGAATTGGATTGGGTTGCAAGAACTCCTTAATAAGTGCTAGCTATATTTATATCTTGTCTAAAAATGTATCGTCATAATAGAGTTTTATTTTCTTATGAGTAACAATAACATTGGTACCACTAGGTGTAGTCATTCCTATGCTCCCCTTTCAATTTATCTTTTTCATATTGATATGACATTGAATACTTATTATAATTGACCATTATGTTTACGTATGTCCAATTCTACTATACAACAAAATTAAGTTGTATATGGATGAATGTAAAAATATTAATCCTTCTCTCCTTAGGTTATTCAAGGTACATACTTCACTTATATATTATTAAAATTTTACACATACATACAATCACTCACATACACACATTAAAGTAGGTGCATTATATATATATATATATATATATATATATATATATATATATATATATATATATATATATATATATATATATATATATATATATATATATATATATATATATATATATATATATATATATATATATATATATATATATATATACCTAATTTTGGTACAGGGATGATTATTGCATTGTTTTTAGTATTATTTTTTGCATATGGATCAATGGTTAGAGTTAGGATTTTATTGGAACTCATTCATGTTTTATTCATATTTGTTTCCATCTCCATTTGGTATTGTTCCCTATCTTTCTTCTATTTCTATGATTTTATTATTTATTTTAGTGTTTGGAGGCCTACTCTCTTTATTTATTTATATGTTATTTTTTCTCTTTCTATTGGATTAGATTTTAAAATATCATCAAATGCACCTTGTGCAGATTTGATGGCATACAAAATCCATCCTTTTCTAGTTTGTGGGCACTTTTACCCTCTTTTGCTCTTTGTAATCTTTAGACTTGTGATTGTCACTTGTTGCATTTTTTTGTGGTCGACTTGAGTGTCAATAAATTTATAATTTAATATAAATATTGCTATTTATATAAATTATCTAGAAGCATTTTAATAACAAGCATCAATGAGAAATCCATTATCATTCAAGTATATTCACACTTCATATTGAGAAACTTCTACTCAAGGAATTTTTTAAAAGTTTTATAGTATCATCTTGTACCTAACAAGGACTATATGAATTCCATGTACTTTCATATCACTTAGAGAGAGAGAAAAAATATTTTTTTTTATTATACTTACATTTTCACTACATAAATATGTGGGATTTGATTCTAACATGCATGATACATAGTTGGAAATCCCTTCTGGTTTCCCAACCCAAATAATTATTCCTTTTCTCTTGCAAATGTTTTGTGACGAATTAGGTCAAGGAATATAAGGAGATAAAATCATACATATTCTACTTAGAAAAATATTGAAGCAAAATTACATAAATGTATGACATTTGATTGGTAAAAAATTTAGAAAAAATGTAGATTTTAAAAGATATTTCAATACAAATTTAGTAGTTGGGAACATATTCATTGGCACTAATAGGAAAAATCAGAATTCTCCCCAAATTAGCCTTGGGTGCATTCATTAGTTACATATTTGTAGGCACTACAATTTATTATTAGGCACTTTAGTAATGACTTATTTTTACCATACATGACTTGTGCATATAATCATGGCTCTTGCATACCCTTATTTATTATTTACTTGCCTTCTAGGGGTTTGATCTTCTCAAATTTATATTATTCATAAATAAGAATTTCATAATTTGTGTCTAACATGCTTATTATCATACTTAGACTACATATTGATAATCATATCACTGTTCTTATCTTTCTGGAAAACTTGGCCATAATCAAACGACTCCAAATTTTTGAAAAAATCATGTTATACTATACTCTGTGCTAAACAATGGCCATTTTATAAATTTAAATCATATTTATGGGTCAACCTATATGTTCTACGCATTGGTTGCATAAGAAGTTACCCAAAGTTTTATCTATTCATGCAAAATAGGTCTAAGCCTATTTTCCTATCTAGTAATTATTATGAATACATCTGTAGACATCAATACATTGAGAGGAACATTCTTAAAGATCCAAAATCATAGATTCGTCACAATAAATAAGACTTAGCCATGTCTAAATCACCTCCAGGTCAAGTGAAGTTTCCACTATCAAGTGTTAAAAACTAGACTACATGTCACATCCATACTAGTGGTTCACGATTGTAAGTATACACTTAAAGGGAAGAAGTACATGATATTTGATTTCCCTTAATGGAGTATTGGATATGTAAGTAATGCTCAACCATTCATTGGGGATTGATTTGTGTTAACTTAATCCATCACTCTTCCCTATTTTTATAGGTTAACCTTGTGTCAAAGTGGAATAAAGGGTTTTTGAGTAAAGGGGATATATTTTTTGGACTTATGCATACAATGAGCTACTCATATCACAAAGGAAAATGGCTTACAAGCAATCAAACTGACCTATGCTAAAATGATGAGGCACAATCTACAGGGTCAAATTTGGCATGAGTGAGATGCCTCCATGTAGTGCAGGAATCCAGATCCTCATAGACTCATATAGGCAAATCTACATACCCAATTCCTAAATCCAAGTGACTTATGATCCATTTTTAGTATTCTCTATAACTTGCATGTAATCTCAGAATTGAAGACAATAATAACAAGATAAAAACAATAATCTTTTTATTACTTCCAAAAAATATTAAAGTGTAATTGAAAATTTTATTTTAGTATTCAGATTTGCTTAATTTAGATATATCTTAGAAAGTTTGAGTTATCATATTTTCTATACTTGTTTAGGTAATTAATCAAGAATAAGGTAAAGCATATTGGTGAACACGTTCCTTTTATTGACTAAGGAAAACCCTTGAGTTTTCCTTAAGGTTTCATCCTTCTCTCTAAAATTCATAATTGTTATACTTATTTAGGTAATTAATCAAGAATAAGGTAAAACATACTGGTGAATGCATTCCTGATATTGACCAAGGAAAACCCTTGGGTTTTCCTTAGGGTTTCATCCTTCTTTCTAAAGTTTTAGATTGTTACATTTAAATCTAATTTTTAGACTGGATTTATGATTTCCACTCATTTTACAGTAATTTATCATGGCTATAATGGATATACATAGTTTCTATTTTTAATCCAAGATATGAATGCTGTCATTACATATTATTTCCATTTAATGTTTAATATTTTTAACAACTATGTAATCACATAGTTCAAATATTTTCATAATAGTTCTAAGGATGAACTTAATCGTGAAGAATATTTAATCCTCCTTATTAATTCATATTATTCAAATATTCAATCTAAGTTTATTATTGTTACAACTAGACATCAAAGGGCATGCAAAAATATTTTTCTTCCTCCTCCCCATATACCTTAAGGTCATGATAGCTACCATCCTGATCCCATTATTTACCTTAGGATTATATTGAATACAATGATCCATGTTGTCATTACAAAAAGAGGTTAGGTTCCCCACTTCGTGCAGCTAAATGGAGGTAGTCAACATGTTCTTCCTCATCTCCCTTCACCTCCCACAATGCCAATAAATAAAAGCAAAGGGTATGCCATCATTGAT
This sequence comes from Torreya grandis, assembly GCA_037957365.1. Taxonomy (NCBI): domain Eukaryota; kingdom Viridiplantae; phylum Streptophyta; class Pinopsida; order Cupressales; family Taxaceae; genus Torreya; species Torreya grandis. Next base: position 1,184,154 of record JARHVA010001901.1, on the reverse strand, counting down.
CAACTAAAGAATACTCACGCTAAGATTTTAAATTCATGGACATTTTTTTGTGGTCACCCTAATTGAATATGAATTCATGCTAAAGTGGTGTGCATAGGGACCATAGGTTGTATAGGTGATGCATGCACACCTAACCACCCCTTCATATTGATTTTACTTCCGATTAGGTCCCTTATAGGTCAAAAGTGACACAAAAACACCATATCCACTTATGAACAATGTAAATGTAATCAATTTTAAGTACATTTGTGCAAGACCACCCCATTTCTCTTCAAATTTAAGTAGGAAATGTGTGATTGTGATACATTAAGCCGCATTGTGATCCTTGCACATGCAACCACCAATTTATGTTGATTTTACTTAGGATTAGATCCATTATTGTTAAAAGTGACACTAAAACACCATATCCACTTGTGACCATGGAAATGTGAATAATTTATAACACATTCATGTACGATCACCCTAATTCACTTTGAATTCAGGAAAAATTAGTGTGATTGGGGAAATATAGGTCACATTACCTATTAACACCAAACCACCACTTAAGGTCATTTTAATTTAAAATTTGAGGGTTTATAAGCAAAAATAAGCATGACACCATATCCACTTGTGATGAGGGAAAATAGAGACAATTTGGGACACATTCATGCATGATCAACTCTCTATTCGCTTAGAATTGAGGCCAAATTGCTATGATTTGGATAATGTAGGTTCCATTGGTAATTGACATGCACCAAACACTCCTTTATGCTGATTTTAATTACAACTATGACCCTTATAAGCTAAATGTTAAATAACAATGCCATATTCATGTGGATAGGAAAAATGTGGATTTTTTGGGGACATTTGTGTATGATCACCCCAATCCACTTTAAATTAGTGTAATTATGGAAACGTAGGATTCATCAGTTAACTTCACACACCTATTCACCCCTTTATGGCAATTTTAATTTTAATTAGGTCCTTTATTGGTAAAAAATGACACAAAAACATTATATCCACTTGTGACTAGGGGAAATGGGAAAATGTTTGGACACATTTGTGCATGATCACCATAATTCACTTCAAATTCATGCCTAAGTGGTATGAATGGGGTGATGTAGGTTTTGGTTTTTTGTGCATGGGTCACCAATGCAATTAAGTCCCTCATGTTAAAATCCACCCAACATCACCATATCCACTTGTGACCAAGACAAATGTAGATGATTTGGGGCACTTATATGTGCTATTACCAAATTCACTTTGAAATCAAGCCAAAGTGGTATGATTGGGGTAACATGGGTTGTTTTGGTGACCTACACATATCCAACCACCCTATTATATCATTTTTATTGAAAGTATGTGGACTATATGCCAAAAGTAACATAAAAACATTATATTATTTATCTAAACTATGAGGACATGATATTTACAAAGTATACCTCAATAATCAATATGAGACATTGACCCCCTATATCTATATGGTGTTATAATATAGGTAGAATGCCTCTATCATGTTATGTTTAGCCTCTATCCTGGCACATGTATATATGAGATACACACACATGAGATGAGTTTTCTATGAGTCACGAGCCATGGTTATTTTCTCAAGACAGGATAAGGTCTAGGCTATATAGTTTTGGTTAATGGTATCACAATATTCAATGGGCCCACCACATCATTGCACTAATGCAGCCCATATGTAATGAAAACCATTCAATGATGTCAATTGCTTAAAACTAATTATCATTCAATAGGTCAGGCATTATTCATCACATCATGTTACCCACACCCATTCCATTATCTATAACATCAACATCATGTTATGTATAGAGATGACATCATTATATTCTATGATATGGATATATACTACATCACATAAATCATTCATGCCTTGCTAAGAATTATATACATTAGGTCACTTTGGTCATACCATACACATTGTGTATGTAATGTAGTAGCATTGATAATTGATAGACTTGTTCAATCATTGATAGGCTCATTGAATAGAAACAGTGAACTAGATATAGTCGATAACATTGATAAACATTAGCCCCTATCTCTATTCACTCTAAATTTATATATAAATCCATATATGGGGTGGGGGTGAAAATATATATTATATTGTGCTAATGCCAATGAAACTATATATATATATATATATATATTAGTGGGGGTGGTTGCATGATAATGTCATTATTCATTGATTAAATATTGTGTCACCATATCATTCATTACTATATATTATAATCAAATTATTTGATCATATTACATATGTAATAAAATTCACATTGATTCATTCGCTTGGTGGGGACCTACCCTATATAGATATGAGATATGTATATGGTATTGATTCATTATGGCCATACCCATATTTGATGAAGCAGGTGGAGTAATTGGTCAACTAGTTAGGCCCATGACCTGAACAGTATAGGTTAATACCCTACACCCCCCACCCTCCTCAAATATAGATAGGGATACATGAGTTTCCATAGATAGATAGGGGCCCTTGATTAATATAAATAATTATTTTAGTATCCATTTTTAAATAGGGACCTTCATCCTCCCCATATATAGATAGTGGTGGTTGAGTGGCCATATATAGATAGAAGCTCTGGATTGGGTTAAAAATTAAGTGTTGGATTGATCATATATATCTAATGGTGACCTTTCCCTTATAGATTTATTGATATTAAATATATAGCATTAGTCATTAGTGATTGATGTGTGAGTAATGCATAAGAAATTGCCATGATGCCCTTCTATTTATTTATAATATGGACAGGGCATATATAATACATTTAACACATTGGTGGGTGGTGGTTATGCCCTCTCTATTTATATGGGGTACCCCTATGTATATATATTGACCATCTGTAGTTGAGTCTGATAAAGAGGTCCCATAATAGATGAGGGGCATTCAATTGATGATTGACCTAATATATCTATCTAGTTAGGGCACCACCTAAATATTGGGGGTGGGGGGTGGTTTGATTGACATATCTATATATAATGGAAATCAAGGGCCCCACATTATAGTGAGTGATGTATAAAGTTTCCATTTTATTTATATAGGGCATAGATAATATATCAATGAATTGAGGGATGGGATTACACTCGATTGATACCCTAAAAAGGGGGATGACAATCGATAAAGAAGGGTGAATATGTGATCAATAAATTATTGATGGGCACATTTTCCCATCGTAGGGAATCAAGAATTTACTATTTGGTATTATATTATATTACATGGATTTAATAGATTATATTAATCACTATATTTAATTTTTTAAGAACACCAATGATTGTTAAAAATAACACCGATGATTATTGGGAAGAATAAAGGAGTGATGCATAGACCATTCATTCAATGTGGAGTGCATAAATCATACCCAAGATTTTCCCTGCCTCTATATAAAGAAGTGAAGGGATTGACTGATTTATATTGAAAGGAGGGGGCCATTATAGAATATTCAAGCTCTAAGAATGGTGAACAAACCATACAATCAATTTCCTTAATAGCAATCAACATGATATTTTTGAAAGCTATAGAAATAGTTTTGTTACTACACTATCACAATTAAAAATGGATGAATGTCCCAGTGTGACTAGGGAGAATGCCTGTATGTGTATGTGCATGAATTTTATTGGTCGTAAATGGATATAGTGTTGTTAGACTATTTTTGGCCTATAATCCCAATAATCTAAAGTAAAAGTGACATAAAAGGGTGGTTGGATATGCACAGGTCACAAATGTGACCCAAATTTCCCAAATCATAGTAATTTGGCTTGATTTCAAAGTGAATTTGGGTGATCACACACATTTGTGCCCAAAATCATCTATATTTGTTTGGGTCATAAGTATATATGGTGTTCTTATTGGCTTTTGGCACATGAAGGACTTAATTGAAAGTGAAATCAACATAAATTGGTGGTTTGGTTGTGTGTGGGTCATCAATGTGACCTATGTTACCCAAATCTTACCACTTTGGCTTGAATTCAAAGTGAACTAGGGTGATTACACATACATGTCATAGATTATTCACATTTCCATGGTCGTAAGTGGATATGGTGTTATTGTGTCACTTCTATCATATAATAGAGCTAATTACAAGTAAAATTAGCATAAATTATTGGTTGGATGTGTAAGGGTCATAATACAACTTACGTTGCCATAATCACACTTTTTTTCTTGAATTAGAGAGAAATGAGGAGATCATAAATAAATGTGCCTAAATTGATTTGTATTTACCTTATTCATAACTAGATATGGTGTTTTGTGTCTCTTTTGGCCTATAAGGGACCTAATCGCAAGTAAATTTGGCATAAATGGGTGGTTGGATGTGGATGGGTCACCAATGCAACCTATGTTTCCCCATGCACACCACTTTGGAATGAATTCAATTTCAATTGGGGTGAACACACATAAATGTGGCCCAAATTATCCCCATTTACCCTAGTCTCAAATGATTATGGTGTTGTTGTTTCAATTTTTTTCCTATAAGGAACCTAATCGTAAGTAAGATTGACATAAAGGAGTGGTTGGGTGTGCGTTGTTTTTTAAAACTTAATTTTGACAAACAAAAAATTCCTATAAATGTCAACAAACAAACTAAAAGGCCTCAAAAACTAACAAATGACTACATGTTTACCCAAAAAGGACATCAATTTCAAAAGTTATGACCTAAAATCCCTAGTTTCAATAGTGAAATCCAAAAAAATGACTATGTACTGACTAGATTGAATTTTTAAAAACTATCTTCCAGATCATAATTCATGTAGCTATGAGACCAATCTAGAAGATGCAAAGTGACCCCGATTTATTATATTTACTAAAATAAATTTAAAGTATAAGGAATATAAAGAATAACAATGTAAATGTCAACTTATACATAAAAATACGTATATTTTTACATGTTTAAAACACATGCATTCTAGGATTTTGTTTACCAAAACTAGAAAACATAATGCCTATGTGTTTTAGATATTTTTTGGAAATGTCCACAGAATTATCCCCCAAATTTGTGCACTTACCCTTATATATTTTATGCAAACAACTATGTCACTTGATAAATATTTGATGTAAGATCTACATTACCAAAATATATATGTGTTATGTACATTCACTTTATTCTATGTTTAAATTACTATTGATAATTCGTACATTATAATTCAATTATTGAATATTAATTCATAAAAAATATTTTTTAAATACATCAAAAAAAAAAACAAGAATGTTTATTAGATAAATGATGTGAATCACAAAACCAACCCATATACATGTTATATGGATTTTCAATGTAATTATTTATATGTTTTATTAGTGTATATACATAGTTTATTCTAATTTTTTTAATTATAGTTTCAAACATTATTCATCATTGTAACATGATGTAATATCCTTACTAGTAATTTTCAAATTCAATCAGTTTTATTCATTTCTTTCCCAAACACAACCCATTAAGAGCATTATAATTAACATACAACAAATTTCAACACCATATAACTTCATATGTGGTTATCATACAATATCAAATCATGTAATATAAATACAAGTTGACTTTATTTCCTCGTATACGTGATTATTCCAATTTCATGTCATCCATAAATTATTTTTTTATAATTCAATATAAACTTCCATGCAATGTTTTTAATTCATTACCATTTTTACAAATTCCAACTAATTATTATTTTTCTAATATTTTTTATAGGAATCTGTTGTATCAACAAAAAAAACCATCTTCTTTGTGCTTATGTTTATCAACTTTACATTTTTTAAGATGTCCAACAATGTAAAAGCTATTGCCATTAAAAAAGCATCAGGATCATCACATGAAACATGACACACACAAATGGTGCCAATAACTATAGGAATCATTGAAATCCTTACAAGCACCCTTGGATTACATAGGGTAGAGTCATTCAAAATGGAAATATACATACTTACTCAAACAACACTAGCCAGAGGCAAGTTTTCAACTTTGACCTCATTGATAATGAAGGGAACAACATAACTATAACTTTTATCAGCCAAATAAATGCTTTATTCTTAAATCAGATATAAATTGGTAGAATATACTCAATATTGAATGACATCTTTAAATATGCAAAAAAAAGAAAATACCACCACTAATAAAATTTGTGGGAAATCATTCTTGTCCTGACATCCTCTGTCAAACATTGCCTTGAAGAAGAACATATTATCCTGTTACTCCAATTCAACTTCAAAACTATTAAAGAGATCAAAACTACAAGTATGAACTCTATGGTGAACATTCTTGGTGTTATTTTGTCTATTATTTCTACCTCCACCTTTACAAGACCAAATGGAACCCCCAACTTTAAAATAACACTAATATTAGAAGACAACTTTGGATATAACGTCAAAGTAGGCCTTTAGGGGCCATTTTGTCAAGAAGAGGGCTAGATTTTTACTGATTTATGTGCATCCAAAACATCATTGGTTCCAATTATTTTAATTAGAAAAGGAAATATTCTAATGTATAGTGTAAAAACTATAGGGACCAAATCAAATACATAATTTTTCATCAACCCAAATTTAAGTGAAGCACATAAAATGAGGCATTGGTATGAAGAATATGGTGTAACAATCCCAACATCATCATTGACTACAAATATTGTTGAGTAAAAAATGATTACAAACATCCACAACACAAGCATTCTTCAAAAACAAAGTTCAATTACAATTGATGCGATGGTCAACCACATTAAAATTTAAAAAAATTATTGCACTGCTTGCATGTCTTTATTTAAAAATAAACAATGTTAAAAAACTTGATTCAAAACACTGATAATTCTTGTCATTGTCAAAAATGTAACATAGATGTGATAAAATGTGAATGTAAATATGCATTGAGTTTCATATTAGGAGATGCCACACAAATAATATGGACCAAAATATTTGAATATGTTGCTAAAATTATGGACATCATAGCACAAGATCTAAAATGTTACCTTTATCATCTGATTAGATTTAGGAAATTGTTAAGAGAGTGTTATTCTGCAAGTACCACTTCACACTTTTGACTAAAAAATATCTGTACAATGACAAGGAAAAAATCTAATGTACAATAATAAACACATGAAAGATGAATATACACCACATGATGTAGCTTTGATTAATGCATTTGACATAGCTTAGTAGATATATGTACTTATAAATATTGGATACAACTTCCATATGTTTTATTACATATGTATTTTTTAAACTTTACAATTGTACACTCTATACTACATCTAGTTAAAAATAAAATTGTTGGTATACTTCTATTGTGGTTATACCTTTGCACTACATAGTATGTTCATATACAATTTCTAATACTATATATAGCACTTGCTACTGTCTAACATATAATTTTCACTCCGTGATTATTGCAAATAGTTATGAAAAATGAAGAAAAAAATAAAATTTCTCATTTTTCTTATAGTATACACAAGGACTAGATTAATGAATGTCATAACATTCATTGCCATTAAAAAAAATATAATCAACCAATCAGTGTATGATTTTACAACTAAATAAACACATACGAGGTTTAGTGAAAGGATAGGTCATCTTTCCTTGATGCATACATGCTTCATTTGTAAGGAATTATATTTAGGTATTCAAACAAAGATTTCCCATCATGAACATACTTGTTTTAGATGCATTATGGATAGGGATTGTCATCCATTCCTTACATTTAATAACATGAACAAAGGTACACAACCTAAAATACTATTTGACATCACTCAAGTTGACAAAATTATCAATTCATGTGTTAATCTAATAATTAAAGTGACTCATGCATGTGGTAGATAGTAAAAATACATTGGCCACACTATCAACTTTCCCCAAGATATATCTTCTATTTTTAAGAACCTACCATGTCAAGCCAAAGATCTAGACATCTTAGTGTTAAAAATAATTAGCTTTGAAAACAAACCATACAACTTTTTTGTAAGTAAATCTCATGTCATACAAGCCCTACAATACAAATTAGAAAATGACACTTATTATAAAATAAATCCAAATTGATGATCGTGCACTTGATGAATTTCCATCTAAACTTATTGATATATCCTTCAACATTATCCATATCACAATAGATATTGAAAACTTGAAAATCAGAGATTTTGACTTGGATGAAGAAAAAAATGCACCTAAAAATTCACATGATCGTCAAAAATAATATTTTGTGGCATCTCCTCAAAATTCACGAAGAGAAATTGAACAAATAAGAAGCTATATGGATAATGCCAATGGTGGGCTCCCATTTATAATTGATTGGCCAAATATAATTATCTCACTTATCAATGAATACAATAATGAGTGTTTGTTTTCTATGGCATTTCCTTCTCTTTTTCTAACATGAGTTTCCATGTTCCAACAACCTCACAAAAAGAAAGTATAATTGTGTCAGTATGTAAGGTAATTATCCTAATACCAAGACAACTAATTTGGTAGCAATCATGCTTTCACTATTCTTGTTAAACCTAATGGTGCATTGCCAAAGGCAAGTAACATCTGAAGTCTGTATAAAAAAACTTGAGGACAACTTACCAACCATAATTTTAGGCTTACACCAACACTTAAAATACTTGCCTAAGCCAAATATTAAAGATCAAAAAATGAATTTTAAACCAGGGCTTCGAGGCACATGTTCATTTCGGTCCAAGTGAAAAAATGAATTAATAGATATGATCACGTAATTGACACTCCTAACATTATTTTTCACCTTAAGTGCAACTGACACTAAATGGCTAAATCTACATAAAATCATGCTAGGGGTACCTAAAATCATGTCAAGGGAACCTCTAGTACTCCCTTTCAATAGTTGTCATTCGAGAAATAAAAACCTTATTGCATACCCACATCTTGCATCGTCATACATGGATAAAATATTTATAATCTTCCATGAATAAATTTTGGAAAAACATCTAAATCAAGGTGTACTAGTATAGGTATTAATATTCAAACTATGTTATAATAGTCTCAATACCCATAAAATTGCATTTACAATTATAATTCATAATTTATTTTCATATACAAGTTTAAAAGGAAATATATAAGATATGTACATATCCATGGCTTTATATGGTTAAAAAATGCCCCTAACATGGACACATTGGATTGGGAAAACCTGGTTCAATTAAATTCCTCTAGGGCATTCTTCAATCACTATGTGACAACATGGAACCCACATGATAGTGATCATATAGATGATAAGATCCACCATTCTAATCTTGAAAATCAATTCTTGATCCCCATGGATGAAATACTTACCGTTAGTGCTAAGAAATACTATGAGGAACTTGTAAAATGGGTTCAAAATCACACCAAATTTAGTGAGTCTACATGTTTATGGAGAAGGGGTAGTACTCTAAAATACAGATATAAAACACCATGGCCATTACAATCCACATCAACCATGTTCATAGAGGCAAAGGACACAAAACCTACATGCCAACCCATAATGATGAAAGAGTAAACATTAAAAACACAAATTTGATTTTCATATGGCATGCAAACATTTACTTCCATACAGTTGTCTCTTGTTGCACATGCTCAAATATATTGCAAAGTTATGTAAAAAATTTTGAAAATAAATATGAAATCTATCACCATATGTTTCCTATAATATAGACTACAATTTCAGTCGATATCCCTTCCATGGTTTTTTATAACAATTTCCTCACAAAAACTATTGATGACCACAACATAGGTGCTCAGGAGATGTGATTAATGCTACAAAAAATCCATCTTGATAGTTTGTAGCCATAATTTTGTTACCCTATATATTGTAAAATAAATATTTAAATGCATGACAAATACAAAGTCAATTCCATCCTTCATTGCTACATATATAAATCAACCTTATTTTCTTCACACATTGTCACTCATTGAGGCTACATAAAAAAGGTCTTTTAGAAATCAAAGGAAAACTAATTAGTGGAAAGAGAGAAATGTTCAAGAAATTATTCACATATTCGATCATTTCTCTTTTATCCCTCCTATTGATCCAAATCATATGAGACTTTATGTTGGGCAAAGCTTTTAATTTAAAAACCATTTCAAAACATTATCATGGACATTAGTGTAAATAAATATGAAATCATTACACATTGGACACAAATCAGAACTTCCTACCTTCCATGGTATATCAAACAAACAAATGCATAATCTAAAAATGAAGCAGACACAGGTAGTCATGATAGTGATAAGAAGATCCAAACATGGATATGGTATTACATGAATGGGAACTCTTGTCCTACATGCACCCATTATGAGAAACTATAATAACTAACTTCAACATGATTGGCCTTTATGACTTCGATAATAACCACAATTGGGACCATATTGAGGTGTTGCTCAACCTGAACATAAAAACACCAAAATTTATAGATTCATAGTGAATAATCACCCATATTATAGATAATAAGTGATCAACCTAGTCATTTCTAAATGAGTTGTCAAATAAACAATAATATAGCTTCAAAATTATTGTATACCATGCCCATGAAAAAACATAGGCTCCACCACTGAAGATTGTTATTTAGGGAACAATAGGTATAGGTAATTCATACTTGATTGATAACATAAAACATGGATTAAATGGGCTCTCAAGTGAAAAAATTATCCCTTGATTCTACTCACTCCAACTGGTGTAGAAGCATTCAACCTAAATGCATCAACTATACATTCAAGCCTTCATATTCCTATTCGAGAAGTGAAGGCACTTTATGGGAAAGCACTGGTTTACCCAAGAACAAATAACACACATTTAATATGTGATCATTACTAAAATACAATTCATAAGACCAAATATGCTTAACAATATAAATGATCATTTGCGTGAAACATTCCCTCCAAAAAAAGAACTATTTTGGTTGTTGCTCAATTATTCTTGTTGGGTACCTGGATCAATTTACCCCCATGAATGGCATACTAGTCTATGTAGGAAATTCATTTACTCACACACTATGATAAACATAACATTAGACAAAAAAAATTGTTAGTGTGGATTTATTGCACAACATGCATAAAAATTTATTGACCAACATCAGAAATATGTATTTGAAAAAAGAGGATTGGAGTAATCTCATGTCAAGAACATAATCCTTCATTCCTCTAGAATAACAACAAGCATTTAAAATCTAAACACATTTGTATATAACTAACACTTGGCTAAACTACACTAAAAAATCAAATGCTAAAATTATTAAGCATTCCAATTGCAATATGTAAATAAAAATAGAGCAAACATCAGGGGACACCTAACTACAATGACACTCAACTAGAATAAGCAATGCTACTATTCAAAGGACAAAGTTTTATGCTAAAATCCAATCTATGGGTTAAGGAAGGATTAGTTAATTGAGTGGTTAGAGAAAATTTTCACATTGTCTACAATATAAATTCACAACCACCTATCTTACCCATTTATGTTATTGTTACCTTCAAAAAATGCTCTGGTTCCTCGTGGGATGTCAGGAATCTAATACATCTACCAATTACACTTGTTACAAGGTGTAATTTTATTTAAATTCCTCTCAAAATGGTATGGGCTCTAACCATACATAAAGCATAGGGAATGGCTATCAATATGACATATATTGATATTAGCAACATCGATTGTTAGGGCTTAACCTTCATTACAATATCAAGAGTGTGTTTGTTGCACAAATTGCATATCTCCTTGCATTTATGTTTGATTGATTTACAAGAATGTAAGATAAAAAATTTGGTGGGATAGCTGGTTGCAATCTCTTTTATATTTGCATTATTATTTTATTATTTGTAGATGATATTGTATTGCTTTCATGTTCAACTAAAAATTGTTAAAATCAACTTGATGTGTTAGCAATTTTAGTGATAAATATGGCCTCGAAGTAAATCTTATAAAGACATAAATCTTAGCATTCTATGTATCTAATAAATTAGAATATATAATCAATCTGTCATAGAAAACACAATTGGTTGAGGTGGTGCACTCTTACACCTACATGGGTGTGGTTTTTTCTAGACCGTCTTTTAGCCTTATGCTTACAAAAGCAAGACTTAGTAAAGTATATGCAACCTTAATATCTTTGGAAATGATTTTAGCTCAAATTTCAAGATATCCAAACAAAGGTTAAAAAAATTTCATATAATAATTACTCCAAAACTATTTTATAGAGGTGATGTTTATAGCCCAAACTTGAGACAAAATAATTTCCAACATATGGAAAGAGTTTTTATCTCTGTGTCATCAAATAAATTTTGTTCAAGAAGAATAATTCTTCTCTCAATTGTTATTTAGAGTTTTTGGTATCTCCTCTCGTTATCTTTTTAGTTTTTTACATTATTACTATGTTGTATAAGATCTGATGCATGGCAAATTATTATTGTGGTCAAAATAGGTATCCATATTTGGTATGTCAATCCTCTATGTAACTTACCAAACAAGGATGAAAATATTGTTGGTATGCTAGAGTTATAGTACTCTTTCAAAATTTGGATATCGACATAGAAATACTCTTTCTTCTTTGGTTTTCTATTAATGATCCTTAATGCACTAACAAGAAATTAATAGAAGTATTCATGAAGAGATTAGTAAATATTATTTGAAAGTTACATGGATTAATCTAAAAGAGCCTTTGAAACTAAAGCATCTTCATTATTTCCAATTTTATTCATGCTTCTATAAGGACCGAATCGAGCTTTCAATTACATGAATAAGATATTTCCATCCTGCTTAAGGATCCCTTTAGCTCAGTTTAGGATATTATCTAATCAAATTTAGATGAAATATGACCATGACCTCCCATAAGATGAGCGTATATGAAATTTATATTTTTTAGAATTTAAAAGTGAAGAGCATTTTGTATTCAAGTGCCCTATTTACTATGAGATCATGGAAGATACCATTGCCTTTTTATGGATTCTCATGAATCCTTGAGGACCTTCATTCAGTATGAGGGCCAAATAAGTTTAACTTTGTTTATCTGTGAGGTAATTAAACTTCAACAGAGAACACTCAAATTAAAATCTTCATATATAGATAATTTAAAGAATATCAATTCTTACTTCCAAATAATAGGCTTCGTGGACAACAAGAAAATATATGTCCAAATAACATGATTTGGTTCTAGAAAACAACATACTATTTATTAATTTCAATACTTATTACCTTCAAATATCAAAATAACTACTTAATAATATTTTGTCAAAAAATTATTTTATTAATTTATTTTTCATATTTTTAAAATGTATTTAACAATCTTTTTATGTAATGAATTTATATATTATCTTTTTAATCTTATTAACCATTCTTAAATAACCATTCTTTACCTTTAATAAACATTGATATCTAAATTAAATTAAATTAAACCATATCAAGATCTTTAAAAAACACACACCCATAATTGTATAACATTCTTTTCTTGCATAAAGTTATAAAAAATAGAAAAGAAAATTTTGCTACAAGAAAATATTTAAATGAATATGCAATGTCATCATAAAGGAACTCCATATGCTCTGAATTCTCATAAAGCACAAAAGTCCAAATGATGATAATAAAAAAAATACATAGTCCTTATTCTTCACTTTTAAGGTATTTTGAGAAATTAGCAAGTTAGAATTAAGGAATAATAAATGAATTAAAACATTGTTTCTATGGAAGAAATTTTTGTTGTTTGAATTCTCATAAATGGAATACAAAAGTTTAAATGATGACCATGAAAAAATATATCATTGTTCTTTATTTTTAAAATAGTTTGAAAATTTAAAAAATTAAAATTAAGAAATAAAAAAGGTATTAAATATTTTTAATGTAATTTATAATAATATTATTTATTTATTTATTTTATTTTAATATAATTAGTTATTTATTTATTTTATATTTAATGTTTTCATTTATATTCTTTAAAATGTATTATTTTATTTTTTTAAACAATATATATTTCACAATTTTATAAACCAATTTTAAATCAATCTTGACCGTTCTATAGATCAATCTTGAATCAATCTTGACCTTTGATAAGTTTTAATATATAAATTAAATTCGATGGACTAATCAGGGCCCATACTCTCCACACTTTGGGTCAAACATGGCACGCTAAAAGCACATTGGTTATTTTTATTTTACCCAAATAGGGTAATATAGGCTTTAATTGAAAAATAAGTGGCTAATGAGAATGCATCATATTGGAAAATATATAAGTTGGATTAGAGTCAAAATTATATATAAAATTATATATATATATATATATATATATATATATATATATATATATATAAAATAGATTGAAATAATAAAATTAGATGTTTAATGTCTTTTGTCTCATATATATGTTTAATTATCATGCTTTCTAATTAATGGGTGGTTATATTATGTTGGCACTTCTTGCTTGGCACTTTATGTATGGTTAGGAAAATTTAGAAGGCTTTAATATTGACGAGATCATTGACACAATATTATTCTTTTTTATTGTAGATGCTTGCTATATAAATAAGTGTAAAGTGTAGTATATATTCTTTCTTTTTGCATATATTTGCTTTACTAACTTTCTAAATGTATTTTTCTAACCATCAACAATCAATAATAATCAAATATGAAATAAGATCTAATAATTGAAAGAGTTGTAGTTTGATTGGTGAGTATGATAGTTGTTTATATCCATCCACTAAAATACAAATCTTTATAGATTTTTTTTTATATATATAAAATACAATCAATTGTTTTAAAAGGTCATTAAATATAAGGTAAAATTTTAAGTAAATCATAAAATATTATAAAATATTATATTAAATATATATTTTTAATATTTCCTTTTTCTATTATAAATTATAATAGCATTTGAAAGACAATGCTCAATAAATAATTTTCATTTAAAAAAAAAATCATGACAAGTAAATTTGATCATTAAATTCTAAAAGGATAATAGACTTGCAACTGTAGATTATACTTCTAGAATACCCCAATTACGAGGGAACAACCCTTTCAAAAATAACCAATTGATAGAATAGAAAAAAAAAATCTCTAGATTAGAAGAGAAGCTATTTGTGGGCATCAACCAATCTTCTCTCTTTCCAGGGGAGGAGAGCCATCCCCAACCAATTCCTTTGCTTCCATCCTCAATCTTTTAATATCTAATCTATTTCTTGAATGTTTAATTGTTGAACCAACATTAACCTTAGGTCGTGAACTCTTAGATTGAAAAGGGGATGGAATGTTTGGAGAAGCCAATTGATAATCTTTACCACCTTGATGTTTTGCCTTTTTGTCAACATCCATAACCCCAATATCAATTTATCCATCAACAGGGTGGGGAAAACCCATCGCCACCCTAGGATCTGTCATTTTTATAGCTTGAACCATATGTTAAGGGGAGATCAAAGGATCAACAAAAAAACAAATAAATGGGGAAGGAACAAAGCATTGAGCAAAAAATTAAAAAAATAACCATTAGGGTTTCTTTCATCTTAACTGAGAAGACTTAGAGGTCGAGAGAGCATGAGAAATGCAAACAACCATGTAATATCCCTAAATGAGATGAATTAAGACAAAAAGGGTTTTCTTCAAAATCCACAAATCTGAAAATACAATCAGCAAACCCTAGATTGCCAAACAAGCTCAAAAAACCCTTAATAAACCCTAAACATCAAAATGATAGGGTTTTATAGATGATTTTCAACTAATAATGTCTCAAAATTAATTGAATACTTGCATAAAACAATCAATAAATTAAATGCATGAAACAAGTATCTTTTTGCCAAATTATTGAAGCTCAAATGCCACTTTATAATGGTTGAAAATTTTGATTTAATTCCAAAAATACATTCATTGTTCTGAATATTTTTTCACTTCAAACCCTTGCCAAAAATTTGCCCTCAACAAATATTATTTCCTACAAATAGTTGAAAACTTAAAAAATTCATAACTCCCTCAATATTTGGAAGTACAATGCAAACAAGAGCTCAAACTGATAATAAAAATAATGGCTATCAATTAAAAATAATTTTGAATTTTTCCTTCTATGGGAAGGTCACCAAAAGTTGCTCCAAAATTCTAAAAACCTTAGTTTCCTGTCAAAATATTTAAATAATAATTCTAAAAATTATTATTTAATTTTATACTTCAAATCTGTCACGAACTCTTCCAATTTCTCACACCAACATGTAAAAAATTATCAAATAAAATTAGAATATTTAATTTACAATAAATAAACTAAAAGAGGTCTCCAAACCTAGATCCAAGCTCCCCAAGTGGTTCGCTCCACTTGCAAAAATAGTATAATTAATTAGCAAGCTTAACATGTAAGAAAAGAACCATGAAACCCTCACAAAAATCCACACGAACTCTCCAAAGTAATTCGTTTCACATTTAGGGCAAGAATAAGATCTCCTTAGCAAAAGATGGTTTTAAAAAATATATTTTTAGATTGATCAATCACCAACGGTAGCGAACCTCTATTGAGTATGCATCCCAATAGTTTTCTTCAAGCATGAAGAACAATTTTATCAAAATTCAACGTATCCTCCATTGTAACTTTCGTTATGTATTTATAACTTCCAAAGAGGGTGAACCACTTTGGGAAGATAAAACTTCATTCATTTTTCCTTTATTTAGCCCCCATGCCGACATTTTTTTTTTGAAAAATATATTAATTATTGGCTTTAATTAAAATTACTTTAAGGTAAATAAATTAACAATTAATTTAGTTAAGCACTTTAGTGGTAAAAACCACTTTTTAAATATTCTATTAATTAATTAATAATTATCTTATGATAAAAATCAATATTTCGATAATTAATAAAATAACGTTTCCCAAAAATGGCTCCTTCAATCCATAAGAAAAAAGACTAAAGGTCTTCAAAACCCGTTTATTCATGATGTGAAAATGGGGACATTACAAACCATGCGATGCCCAAGAATATTGTAACGGAAGCATCTTATAGAAAAGCCTTCGTAATAAATGAATTGAATCCATGCACCACAAAAGAGCACCAGCTTAACCAAATGAGAAAGAGGTTTGGAAAGATCAAGAACAAACTCCCACAAATCTTGGGTCAATATCATTAAAATATTTATCCTTCAATAATAATAAAATGACAAATATTCATATATACAATTATTTAAAAACAATAAATTAAATATTTAACATACACAAAGTCTCTTCTTATCTATCCAACTTTAAATCTTAATAAATACTTTTATTATATATAAAATAGTATAATATATGAACTTTCCTCATAAAATTTAAGTTATAAATGTTCGCCATAAACTTTATGAATACTATTAATTAGGAATCCACGGTGATGTCATTGTGCATTACTTTAGTCTTGTTCTCTCGCTTTCAAATAAAAGCTTAGAAGAATATACTTAGAAAAGAGAATTTCCTTTTTCTTGATTTACCCATTCCTCCCAAATAATGATACCATTGCATCTAATGCCTAGATGATTGCCACGTGCCATCCTTTTTGATAAAATAGCCTATGTTTATTAAAAAAAATATATATATATAATAGTACAATGTTATTCTTGAAACTTTCTTTAGCTCGATGTGATGTACCATCATTTCCAATCGTTATATTAAATTGAAAACATGTGGACTTTATCTTTACAATGATTTGTACCTAGAGAATTGCTTCTTTTATTCATCTTGTTTCTTTAAAAATAAATAAGAAACGATCACTGATAGAGTTGTAAATATAGTGAGATTATTATGGCATTAAAGAGTATTATTTGTTTTTACATATTTTCTCGATTACATGTTCTTTTTAAATTTTAAATTTTATACTTTATTTCTTTTTTTATATTATATTTTTCAATCTCATAAATTAATTTTAATCTTTCATAAATATTAATAATATTATCTTATTTCATCTTTTACAATTAATGAGTATGATATACCAATAATACGTTGAGCTCATGATATTGTAGATAATTGAATTAATACATTTGTAACGTGACATTATAAAGACATTTTGAATTTAATATTAGTATTTTCTCTTATATATAATAGAAATATAAGCAATTAGGATAGACGATCTACATTGTGTGTGTGTGTGTGTAGATTTTAATATATAAAATTAAACAATCTAAATATAGAGTATTTTTTTCTTTACAATTCCTATTTGAAAGAAAAAGAGTTTTAAAAATAAGTTTATAAAAAATATTTATTTATTTATTTTTGGATAGATACGACTTTGGTGGGATTTTTATTATATATGTATTTAATCGAAGTTCTAATCGATCTGGGATATAATTGGGTGCCGAAATCTCTAAGTACACTAGTACCAGAATTACCAATAATGATTATAATCAGTCTGAGAATACCAACGAACGGCCTTAACTGACCCTAGAATACTGTCAATAGCCATAACTGACCTCCAATACCATCTGAGATTTGAACCTAAATGGTGCTTATAACAACCAAGTTGCTTTACCAACTCACCCACATCTCATCGATATATATATATATATATATATATATATATATATATATATATATATATATATATATATATATATATTTTATAATAATTATAATTATTTTTAAAAAAGGTTAGATATATTTTGGAAAGAGGGACTTTAAATTGTTAATATCAATAAACCATGTGTCATCTTTCTTGGTCTTCAATATAGCCGTTATAATTAACAAAGATTATGCAATAAATGTATAATTCATTTTATTTTTTTAAGGACATTGTGTTTAGAGATGTTTTCAAATCCCAAAAAGAGTCTCTTTTAATATTTACGCTCAAGTTGTGTTGTGTTTATATTCGATTCAGATTTAATGTTTTTTAAATGTATGATGTATTATTAATTTAAATATTTTATATATACATATGTTAAACATCGAGAGATATCAACTTCAAAGTGTCTATATTATATGTTAGGTTTTTGTATTGTATAAGCGTCTCAAAGTTGATATCTCTCAACTTTTAACAAATATGTATTTAAGAAATTTACAATACCACTCGCTACTACATAAGATAAAATTAAATATTTATTATTAAAATAAAATATATTTTATATTATTTTGGTCCATTAATTAATATGATCTAATCTATTTGGATTGAAATATATCATTACAACTATAACTATTTTTTATTTTCATTAAAATTAATATTTAAATGAGAGATAAAAGTAACATAATATTAGAAATATATCTGAGCATGAACGAAATATAATGATATATTATTCAACTAACAAAGTAACTATTACAATATTGCATTTAAATGCAACATAATGCTCGTAATAGGCCCTATCTAAGAGGGAGAGCAGTAACCAAAGGTCCCTATGAAATAGGATTACAACAAATACCTTCCAAATAACTCACGAGAGTTATAATCTACTAACAATGACTAACAAACTAACCGATAATAAATATTAACAACATACACGAGTTTTATTAACTCACTCACAACTATTTCTAGTAACTACTATGGTGAATTAACCACCATCTAGTTTATTCTAACACTTGCCCCCCTTAATTCATCATAGTTTGGAGAGTACAAGAGAGAGAACTTATGAATGTATCAAAATTTTAATGTGCAAGTGACTTTGTGAAGACATCTGCACATTGATCTTGAGTGAGATAATACTAGAGTTGGGTGTTGTGTTGAATATTCGTGCATATGAAATGGACTTGAAATTCCATGTGCTTTGTGTGCTCATGAAATACTAGATTGTGAATAAGTTTAAGAACACGTTGATTATCGAATATAGAACTATAGGTTGAGTTTGTGGTATTCTTAGATTTGCAAGTATGTGACATATCCACATCGCTTCGTATATAACTCATCTTATATTGTGATATTTTGCGTAAGTATTAAAAGAACGAGAAAAAAAATCTATTTCTTGCTCCCCCACGAGATTGGACTAGATCCCAAAAAGAACATAAATCCAAAAGTGGATTTTTTATCATCAATTGAACATGCATGATTTGTGTTCATGTAACATGTTAAGAATAATTTATCATTCTTCTTGTATTCTAGGCCATATTACATTATTCCTCGAATATATCACAATATCCTCTTGGCTGATTTTCAGTGGCTTACCTTTGGCTCTTGCATGAAGCATGAAAATTAGCTAACAACATGCTCGATATCTAGCTTAATATAGGTTAAGTAGATGAGAATTACAATCAATTATCAATAGAGAGTGGCATCTACCAGTGGTGATGGATTTATACGAGATAACTGAAGTATTATCTCCATAGGTATTATCATTGGTTTACAATCCATCATCCAAAAATTATCAAGTTTTATCCTTAATCCATGTGATAGCGGGTGAGATCCTTAGTCCATGTGATGACTTGACATATGATATAGAAACAAAAGTAAAACCTTATCTTTTTGTAAGTCCTATATTAATTGTGGTTTTGTTAAATGTTAATCCACATGATTTATGGATTGTCAATCCCCACACCAACTTCAAAGTGATCATTTGAAAATGGAGATGAAATTCTAAGTCCTTCAAAGGATTTTATACGTGATTTTTGGATAGTGTCTTCTTGTGATGCGGGGTGAGATCCTTTGTACATGTGATGACTTGACATATGATATAGAAACAAAAGTAAAACCTTGTCTTTTTTGTAAGTCCTATATTAATTATGGTTTGGTTAAATGTTAATCCACGTGATTTGTAGATTCTCAATCCCCACACCAACTTCAAAGTGATCATTTGAAAATGGAGATGAAATTATAAGTCCTTAAAAGGACTTTATACTAGATATAGCCAAAAAATTCAACATTATTCTTTATTTTTGTGGAGTATCAATTGTTGCTTTGGTCCAAGTCAACCCATATAATTCATGTATTGTTAATTCCCATGCTAATCATAAGCGCAGTTGGCATGTGCATCCCCTTTTTGTATGTGTAATTGGAATTGTATGTGGATATGCATATTCAAATGGCATTTTGGAGTAATTATCAAATTCCACCATAATATATTTTGATGGTGGTGGTAGGATGCTCCTAGGTTTTAATATGATTATACTTCAAATATATCCTAGAACTCTATTTACAAACCCTATTTATATCCATATCTTAGATTTTAACATCACCGTTAAATCCTTAGAAATTAATAATTATACTTCAAGTTCATCAATACTAATTATAATTAATAAAAATTAATTTTAAATATTATCTTACAACTTTAACTATTAGCTATTTCCTTGGACTTTTTTAATCCTAATAAAATCTAATTGAATTTTTATTTAAATTTAACTAATCGACTAAATAAATAGTTTCAATATGAATTGAGTGCTTGGTTCATAGAATAAATGTGAGTTTGAATTATTTTCAATCAGAAATCAGGAGGATGCTTTGTGTAACAACTCTCTAACCATGTACCAGAAAAACTCACTAGATTTTTTTTACTAACATTGTTCACCATGACAAGAGGAGGTTAACTAATCACAATTCAACCATTAAATGGATTATTCAACTAGATCCATCTAACTCGCATCTGAGCATTAAATCTTAAAGTTGTTTATAGATGGGATCCATTCTCTCCAAGGTATTAAGAGAATCTCATAGGAATTTGATCTCATCGCTTGGACAACATTATGAGATGAGCAATGAGTTAGAAGAACAATCTATGCATATAAATGGTCATAACTCTTTATGGTAATCTCATAAAGATCATTGTTTCATTACCTGAACCAGTTAGTGTAGATCGGTCAAGAGTATGATTTGACATTTGTCCCATAGTTATTTTCAACTTGAAGATTAAAGTTCCTCATCATATATAATTGTGTAATGCTTAGCAATCCCATTTATAGGCCTAAGTGGTGATCAATAATGATAATGGGATTGTCCTTCAGTTGTTAATTCGTAGGGATGGAACTATCTATCTTCCTTTCAGTAGGGTCTTCTCTAGTTGGAAATTTATTCTTACTTATCCTTCCTTAATTATGATTTCTCAAATAACAAGGTCTACGGTTTAAAACAAACCTATAACTATCTAACTATATCAATCATCAAGATAAGATCAAGATGTATTATATAATAAAATAGAATTTGCATCCTACAAAAGGATTAATAATCTAAATCTCCTTTTCTATACAATTGAAAGTAGTCATTACTTAATGTTAGCTAGCAAATAAGAAGCTAAAGTGTCCAATTACCTTAAGGAGATCCAAAAGAGTTTAAGCTACAATGGAAACTAAAAAAACAAAGCAAAACTTTTGAAAATAGTTAGTTCAGAACCCACATCCAATAATCCAACCCAAACATGGAATTAATCAGGCCCTAATTAGTAGGTTTCAATACTAATCACAAGTTCCAATAATTGCCATAACTATGCCATTAAAACTAAAAGAGGTTTTATAGAGGAACAAATAGAATATTCTTAAACCGAAAACATAGATTTATCTCTTGGTAACATCTCACACTAATAAAATACAGTTCACTCCCAAAACTAAAAAATATCTACACTACCCATTCAAGTTATAACACAATCATTCCATTGAAACAGAAAAGCTCTTAAGACCACATTCACACTCATAAAAACTTAATTTTAATAGAGTGTTTAAAGCATTAGGATCATACATTTATAGTTGTACACAATTTTAACCTTCCTTTCTAGCCGAGCAAGGGTGTCATTCAATGAAGTCCCAGGTATGATCCATAAGGAAACAACTCTATTACACATAGAGGCTAGGATCAAAACTGTTATACAACTATAATACAACAAAATTTGTTTCCAACAATTATACATAAATGATTCAAAACCATGGAAAAAAAGGAGAGATGAACAAAACTATCTTTTAATTCAATTTCTCAAAAGGAATAAGATCCATTTGAATTAATCCTCTTATTGATATAACCAGGTTAAACAATCTCTTAAAATTGTACTACAAGACAACTATACCAAAGCAAGAATGTTTCTAGAATACCTAATTATGTTCTTTCAAAGTTATACACTAATACATATTAGGAATGATACAACTGATTAAAATGAAGTTGTTTGGCTTAATGCATAAAAACTAAGAGTTTAACATATTAAGGCCAGTGGTCATGAACTCAAGAAAAAATTTTATACATAAACAAAGAATTTTTAGAATACATTACAACCACTTGGAATAATCCTTCCAAGTCAATAATTTACTCAACAAGCACACCCAACAATGGGCAAACATGAGAGTACACAAGAAATAATGAATTTTCAAAATAGTACTAGAATAACATTCATACATGACTCAAATAGAATATACAACCCACATTAGAACAATAGTGTCAATTCAATCATTTTTGGTCACTAAGAAGAATTCAATCTATAGTTATAATACAGTGAAAATTGAAAGAACAAACATGGAATTTTTGTCATTCAGGACCCCATCTTGGGATTTTATAATAGTGAGCAAGGCATGCCAAGAAGGAATTAAATATAATTAGACAAACATTCTCATAAGATCATAAGCCATCCGTATAACATAATACCTACACTGTAACATTGCAATGAGTGCATCACCTTAAAGTTGGCAATGTTGTCCCTCTTCTAGATAACATTCTGAAATTTAAATCAAACTTCAATAAAGTAATTTTGAGAGAAATAATACCATTTCAAAGCAAACTTAACACAACCTATCCTAAGTGTAAGCCATACAACAATACTATGTCATGTTGTGTAATAAATAGGATCACCCTATGCTACTTTATGAATCAGGAAAGGTTAAATGACTAATAATATCAATAAAATCAAATGCTTTTATGAATTTAAATTCATCAATAGCCAAAAAAGAGGTAACATATATCAATGTTTATATCGATGAATCAGTAAATTAAACCATAAGAATATAATACAATTCAGTCTGAATACCAACATATTAAACTTGCCAACAAAAACACATGCTATAAAATAATCTTAATACCTCATAGAATTATTAAACGAGCTCTCATTATTCTCAAATGCTTTCCCATTTTTTCCAAAAAATGATTCATTTATATTTCAATGAGATCACACTATATACCCCAATAGGTAGGGAAACTTACACACAAACAACCCATCGATGATATCATCAGGATATTCACTTTCCATGCAAATGAAAGTGTAAAAGTAGCAAGAATCATTTAAAACTCCCACAAGAACAACAAAATCATCACTTAGTCAACTTAAATTCTGATTAAGGAGTACATGTCTCCAACGGAAAATTCTAAAATTAATGTTGTGCATAAAGCAAACTGAAATAATATAGATAATAATTGTTATACATAGATTAATCCTTCTCTATAAGATCATCCTTAATAACTCCAAAACCAAATGAGTGATTCAAAAAATAATTAAAATCAATTTCTCATCCCACTCAAAAAACTATTTTTACCCTAGCATTACAACATCAAATGTTTTCAATCCATAACTCAACATATTTCATTCATCATAAGAAAGTAGTCATAAGATGAATAAAATCAGGTTACATAAGTAAAACTAAAACTAACTATCCAATGTGTGCCTCCCACTACAAAGTACTTAGAAACATTCATTTTGGTTTAAGTTATAGATAAGTTTGGCATTCACTAAAGTAACACTCTTACAAAGTAATTCATACATCATATTTGATGCAAAAGTAGGGTTAAACTCTATATGAACCAATAAATCTTTCAAACACAAGAAAAATGTAATAAATCAAGAACATCTCCCTCTCTATGCAAAGTTAATAAATTATCATCGTGGGTTATAAAATAACTAATTATTTCAATAAACCAAACTCCACTAACTTGCTATGTTACAGTAATTTAAACATATAATAAGTAGAATTTTGGGTTCAAGTATATATAGTCAAAGTATATAAATACATTAAGCAAGGATAATCCACCATAATAGAGATCATTTTTGCTTTTGAATATGTATAAGGAAGATATAGTTAATTAATACACGAATGCCACTACAAGGTAAGTATTGGTGTTCTAGATTTGTACCCTAGCTGAGAAGGGGATTGTTTTGATCTTCTTACTCAAATCTAGTCTAACATGGGACTGATCCTAGGCTGTGGGTATCCTAATATTGGATCAAACCTATGAAAAAGGTTGGCTTCCTTCTAAATCTATCACCTAAACTAGACCTAATCTAACACTTGCTTAGAAAAGAGACATAGAGATACAATAATCTATGAAAGCATGTAAAATGTGTTGATGTACCAGAAATTTGAACACTTATACTTTGCACAAGACACACTTATGAGACACATTCAAGACCAAAGATATTAGTTGCACATGAGTATTTCACAAGAAGGCATGAATCAGTTATCAAACTAACATAAGAGGGCACATAACCACTTTCAAGCTAAACAACACACTGTAAATTACACTTATAATGACCTATGGGAACTACCAAGCCTTTATGAAGGTGAGAAAACTCAAACATAGATAAGGACCATACATTCACTTCACTACAGTACATTAAGTCATAGAACACACTTGAAAATATCTTTCAAAATGGTGGAATTCAATCTTTATTGCATCAAAAAGTATCACAGTACAAATTTTGGCATAACCTGAGCAAGCCAAAGCATAAGAGTCTGTTTCTTTAAAAATTGCCATAGATTTATTTTTAAAACTTTTAGAGAGTGAGAGAGGGAACTATGATGTATTAGCACAAGTTCAAGGATGCTGACTCATGACCTTATCAACAAGGAATAAATTATGTAAAAGAATTAAATGCCCATTGCCCTTATCCAACTGCCAAGTCTCTTCTTGGAACTCCATGATATTATCTATTTGATTAGTTGATGAAGACCATGTATTGGAATTGGTAAAATTACGCCACATTTGCATTAGGTGGCCATTTATAACTGTTTATTAAAAATGTGACCCTAATGATAGGTGAGATGCATCTGTATTTGTTCCAATATCAAACACAAGTCCATTATAGGCGAAAACCAATCAATTATTGGTTTTTCACACATTCACAATATCCATAAAAACCTATAAACTTCTTGAATTTGCTTCATAATCACTGGTATATCTTCATCCTTTATATTAGGCCCAAAATACCTATTTTACCTAAATGGAGCTCTGTTGGTAATGCTTGGTTCCGCTAGTTCCACCTAGATATTGCTTGAGTTGTGGTCCCTTTGTTTTTTTAATCTTGTCTAGGTCAAAGAATGCCCCATCATTTTTTGTCAAAAATGTCTTGGGCTTTCCTTTTGTTCATTGGTTGTTGATCATGACTTGAACTATTAACATGTTGACCCATCTCACTCTATTAGATCCTGCTTGTTTAGATGAATGTTGATCATTGATCTTCTACCAGTTGAATGCATTATTAACACTTATCATGCACACATTTATTTTTGAGATTCCTTGACCCCTTTTGACCTCCACTGTATGTTAGATCTGAATGTATAATCAAATGCATGTTGTTAGATCTACCTAGGACCCATGGTTTGAAATCAAATGGATATTTATTGGGTCTTAAATTTGACATTCACACGATCATCATTTGACATCCACGTTGACATATTTGACACCCCATAGACCATCACTATAGCCATCCAATAAAGAGAACCTTTTTGAGCCTGCCACTCACTTTAAAATTTATTCCATTGATGTCAATGGTTAGTGGTCTTTAATAGAAGCCTTTTTCAAGTCATGGAAGTCAACACATAGCCTTATTTTTCTATACTGAAACAAGGTTTACCACCCAAGTTGAGTGCTTAATTGGAAATATTATAGCCAACTCAATGAGCTTATGTAGCTCAACTCTCATCAAAAGTTCAAGCTTTAGGTTAATAGGCCTTTGTCTCTGTCTAACTAACCTAGTCTCATCTTCTAACTCAATGGTATGTTGAGATAGACTTGGATCAAATCCTTTAAGGTCATTGTACTTCCATGCAAAGACATCTGCAAAATTTGAATGTAACTCAATAAAATTTTCTTTTTTTGATGTGTAAACTTTGCCCAAATTTAAAGTCTTACCAGTTGTAATCTCTACATTTGTATAGTGTTCTTCCTTAGTTGATAAAGCAAAATTTTATTTTCTCAATTCATCATCTCTATTGAATATGTTTTCAAGGGTGACCAACCCTTTAGGTAACTTGTTTATCTTTAATTGCACAATATGGTCACCATACTATTGTAAATGCTTGTCTTGGTTTCTTGAGGAGAATTCAGATTTCTCTTGTAAGAATATGACAATATGACTATCATCTTCAAATACTTTCCAATTGTCATGGTTGTCTGGGATAGAAGACCTTACAACTACCTTGATGTGTGATTGATTTTTTTCATTTTTTATGTCATTTTGGATATTGAATTATGACCCAATGGCAATCAATGTGTCTATATGTTTATTCTTATTTCTTGATATGGCCTGAATATTGAAAGATCAAAAGTCTTTAACTAGTTCCTATACTCTATATTTATAGGACCTAAGTAGTGGGTTCTTGCATATATTAAGTCTCCTTACTGAGTGAACTACCAGTTCATTATCTCCAAAAACTTGTAAAGACTTGACCTTCATCTTTCTTTCTCATTTCAAACCATGCACTAGTGCTTCATATTCAGTAACATTACTAGAATAACCAAATTGAAACTTGAGAGAAGAGAAATACCTTTGATTTATTGGAGAAATTAACATCATTCCAACTCTAGTTCCATGTTTGTTCCTATATCCATCAAAATATAGTTGTCATAGGCCATCACGAGGCTAATCATCTTTCATCAATGTTGAAATTATTGCATTATTTTCATGAAGACAATAAACACCGAGTCTTTCTTCAATTAACTTGTAAGGATCATGATCATGAAAATCAGAAGCCCATTCATCAATGAAAATATTTGGGACTCCATCTAGAGGTGATTTAGTTTCCACCTCACTATTTTATAGTACCTTTTATGTGATAATATAATTAGTGTTCACCATACGTGGCCTATATGGCTCCAAGTGAAATCATGCAATAGGTTCATAATGTATTATCACGTTAGTACCATACCTAGTCCTGAACATTATATAGGTCCAATCAGCTAACAAATATCCTCCAATCTTTGAAGTAAAGTCTCTTGATAGATACATGGTAAAATAGGGAGGCAAGTTCACTACTACTACATCTTATTGTATGATAACATTGGGGAAATCATGTAATGTCAATTTTATATCTTTGATTATGCCTATTGTCTTTATCAGTGACCCATCCAATTATAATACCCCCTTGGTATTTGGATCATAGACAAGACTAAGCTCATTTATAATTTGTTTGGGCATGATAGTGATGCTAACTCCACTATCTACCAAACAATCATGGACTAAGCAGTCACCAACTATAAAAGAGAGATAGAGGGAGGGGTTTTATTTGATTTGACATTGGTTTTATCCACCTTTGTCATGTTATGTACCTGTTGATTAGGTTGCTTGATTTGTTGGTCTTAATTGGCTAAGATAGATCCTTGTTTCTCAACTGGTTCGTTAGATACCTCAAAATCTAAAATCTCTTGAATAAATATGTCCTTTTACCCTAGAATTGAAAGGGAATCCCACATTCTAATGCTAACATTTAATTTTTTCATTTGATCTATTATGTTAAATGATGTTCCATTAACCTTTGGTTGCTATTTTTGAACCACTAGTTGTTCTCTAGTTAGGGGCATTTGGGGAACCTTCATTGTCTCTGCATTGTGATCTTTTGTGTTATAGGAATAACAACTTTATCCTTGACACTCTTGGAAATAAAATTAGTAACGCTAAAATTGTTAGCCACATATTGAGTTTCCTTAACTACTATTATTTTAGCTCTAGTCATAGATGTGGCAAAATGTGAATGTAAATATGCATTGAGTTTTATATTAGGAGATGCCACACAAATAATATGGACCAAAATATTTGAATATGTTGCTAAAATTATGGACATCATAGCACAAGATCTAAAATTTTACCATTATCATTTGATTAGATTTGGGAGATTGTTAAGAGAGTGTTATTCTACAAGTACCACTTCACACTATTGACTAAAAATAATCTTTACAATGACAAGGAAAAAATCTAATGTATAATACTAAACACATGAAATATGAATATACACCATAAGATGTATCTTTGATTAATGCATTTGACATAGCTTAGTAGATATATATACTTATAAATATCAGATACTCATAACTTCCATATGTTTTATTACATGTCTATTTTTAAAATTTTACAATTGCACACTCTATACTACATCTAGTTAAAAATAAAATTGTTGGTATACTTCCATTGTGGTTATACCTTTGCACTACATAGTATGTTTATATACAAATTCTAATACTATATATAGCACTTGCTACATTCTAACATATAATTTTCACTCCATGATTATTGCAAATAGTTATGAAAAATGAAGAAAAAAATAAAATAGCTCATTTTTCTTATAGTATACACAAGGACTAGATTAATGAATGTCATAACATTCATTACCATGTAAAAAAACTATAATCAACCAATCAGTGTGTGATTTTACAACTACATAAACACATACGAGGTTTAGTGAATGGATGGATCATCTTTTCTTGACACATGCATGCTTCATTTGTAAGGAATTATATTTAGGTATTCAAACAAAGTTTTTACATAATGAACATACTTGTTTCAGATGCATTATGGATAGGGATTATCATCCATTCCTTGCATTTAATAACATGGATAGAGGTACACAACCTAAGATACTATTTGACATCACTCAAGTTGACAAAATTATCAATTCACATGGTAATCTAATAATTAAATTGAGTCATGCATGTGGTGGATAGTAAAAATACATTGGCCACACTATCAACTTTCCCGAAGATATATCTTCTATTTTTTAAAACCTACCATGTCAAGCCAAAGATATAGACATCTTAGTGTTAAAAATAATTAGCTTTGAAAAGAAACCATACAACTTTTTTGTAAGTAAATCTCATGTCATACAAGCCTTGAAATACAAATTGGAAAATGGCCCTTATTATAAAATAAATCCAAATTGATCATCATGCACTTGATGAATTTCCATCTAAAATTATTGATATATCCTTCAACATTATCCATATCACAATAGATATTGAAAACTTGAAAATCAGAGATCTTGACTTGGATGAAGAAACAAATGCACCTAAACAATTCACATGATCATCAAAAATAATCTTTTGTGTCATCTCTTCAAAATGCACGAAGAGAAATTGAAGAAATAAGAAGCTATGTGGATAATGCCAATGGTGGGCTCCCATTTAGAATTGATTGGCCAAATATAAGTAGCTCACCTATCAATGAATACAATAATGAGTGTTTGTTTTCTATGGCATTTCCTTCTCTTTTTCTAACATGAGTTGCCATGTTCCAACAACCTCACAAAAAGAAAGTATAAATGTGTCAGTATGCAAGGTAATTATCCTAATACCAAGACAACTAATTTGGTATCCATCATGCTTCCACTATTCTTGTTAAACCTAATGGTGCGCTCCCAAAGGTAGGCAACATCTGAAGTCTTTATAAAAAACTTGAGGACAACTTACTAACCATAAGTTTAGGCTTATACCAACACTTAAAATACTTGCCTAAGCCAAATATTATAGATCAAAAAATGAATTTTAAACCATGGCTTCGAGGCACATGTTCATTTTTCTCCAAGTGAAGAAATGAATTAATAGATATGATCACATAATTGACACTCCTAACATTATTTTTCACCTTAAGTGCAACTGACACTAAATGGATAGATCTACATAAAATCATGCTAGGGGCACCTAAAATCATGTCAGGGGAACCTCTAGCACTCCCTTTCAATAGTTTTCATTCGATAAATAAAAACCTTACTGCATACCCACATCTTGCATCATCATACATGGATAAAATATTTATAATCTTCCATGAATAAATTTTCAAAAAAAATCTAAATCAAGGTGTACTAGTATAGGTATTAATATTTAAACTATGTTATAATAGTCTCAATACCCATAAAATTACATTTAAAATTATAATTCATAATTTATTTTCATATACAAGTATAAAAGGAAATATATAGGATCTACATATATCCATGGCTTTATATGGTTAAAAAATGCCTTTAACATGGACACATTGGATTGGGAAAACCCGGTTCAATTAAATTTCTCTCGGGCATTCTTCAATCACTATGTGACAACATGGGACCCATATGACAATGATCAAATAGATGATAAGATCCACCATTCTAATCTTGGAAATCAATTCTTGATCCCCATGGATGAAATACTTACCATTAATGCTAAGAAATACTATGAGGCACTTGTAAATTGGGTTCAAAATCACACCAAATTTAGTGAGTCTACATGTTTATGGAGAAGGGGTAGTACTCTAAAATGCAGATATAAAACACCACGGCCATTACAATCCACATCAACCATGTTCATAGAGTCAAAGGACACAAAACCTACATGCCAACCCATAATGATGAAAGAGTAAACATTGAAAACACAAATATGATTTTAATATGGCATGCAAACATTTATTTCCATCCAGTTGTCTCTTGTTGCACAATGCTCAAATATATTGCAAAGTTATGCAAAAAAAATTGAAAACAAATATGAAATTTATCCTTCCATGGTTATTTATAAAATTTCCTCACAAAAATTATTGATGACCACAACATAGGTGCTCAGGAGATGTGATTAATGCTACAAAAACTCCACCTTGATAGTTTGTAGCCATAATTTTGTTACCCTATATATTGTAAAATAAATATTTAAATGCATGACAAATACAATGTAAATTCCATCCTTCATTGCTACATATATCAATCAACCTTATTTTCTTCACACATTGTCACTCATTGAGGCTACATAAACAAGGTCTTTTAGAAATCAAAGGAAAACTAATTAGTGGAAGGAGAGAAATGTTCAAGAAATTATTCGCATATTTAATCATTTCTCTTTTATCCCTCCTATTGATCCAAATCATATGATACTTTCTATTGGGCAAAGATTTTAATTTAAAAACCATTTCAAAACATTATCATGGACATTAGTGTAAATAAATATGAAATCATTACACATTGGACACAAATAAGAACTTCCTACCTTCTATGGCATATCAAACAAACAAACACATAATCTAAAAATGGAGCTGACACAGGTAGTCATGATAGTGACAATAAGATCCAAACATGGATATGGTATTACATGAATGGGAACTTGTGTCCCACATGCACTCATTATTAGAAACTATAATAACTAACATCAACATGATTGGCCTTTGTTACTTTGACAATAACCACAATTGGGACCATACTGAGGTGTTGCTCGACCTGAACACAAAAACACCAAAATTTATAGATTCATAGTACAGAATCACCCATATTATAGATAATAAGTGATCAACCCAGTCATTTCTAAATTAGTTGTCAAATAAACAACAATCTAGATTCAAAATTATTGTAGACCATGCCCACAAAAAAATAGGCTCCACCACTAAAGATGGTTATTCAGGGAGCAATAGGTATAGGTAATTCATACTTGATTGATAACATAAAACATGGATTAAATGGGCTCTCAAGTCAAAAAAATATCCCTTGATTCTACTCACTCCAATTGGTGTAGAAGCATTCAACCTAAATGCATCAACTATACATTCAAGCCTTCATATTCCTATTCGAGAAATGAAGACACTTTATGGGAAAGCACTTGTTTTCCCAAGAACAAATGACACACATTGAATATGTGATCATTGATGAAATACACTTCATAAGACCAAATATGCTTAACAATATAAATGATCATTTGCGTGAAATATTCCATCCAAAAAAAAACTATTTTGGCAATTGCTTAATTATTATTGTTGGGTACCTGGATCAATTTATGCCCATGAACGGCATACCAGTCTATGTAGGAAATTCATTTACTCACACACTATGGTGAAAATTTGACGTAAACATAATATTAGACAAAAAAAATTGTCAGTGAGGATTTACTGCACAACATGTAATTTAAAAATTTATTGACCAACATTAGAAATATGTATTTGATAAAAGAGGACTGGAATAATCTCATGTCAAGAACATAATCCTCCATTCCTCTAGAATAACAACAAGCATTTAAAACGTAAACACATTTGTATGTAACTAACAACTTGGCTACACTACACTAAAAAATCAAATGCTAAAATTATTAAGCATTCCAATTGCAATATGCAAATAAGAATAGAGCAAACATCATGTGACACCTAACTAAAATGACACTCAACTAGAATCAACAATGCTACTATTCAAAGGACAAAGTTTTATGCTGAAATCCAATCTATGGGTTAAGGAAAGATTAGTTAATGGAGTGGTTAGAGAAAATTTTCACATTGTCTACAATACAAATTCACAACCACCTATCTTACCCATTTATGTTATTGTTGCCTTCAAAAAATGCTCCAGTTCCCCATGGGATATTAGGAATCTAATACATCTACCAATTACACCTGTTACAAGGTGTAATTATCATTAAATTCCTCTCAAAATGGCATGGGCTCTAATCATACATAAAGCACAAGGAATGGCTATCAATATGAAAAAAATTGATATTGGCAACACCGATTGTTAGGGCTTGCCCTTCATTACAATATCAAGAGTGTGTTTGTTACACAAATGGCATATCTCCTTGCATTTATGTTCTACTGATTTACAAGAATGCAAGATAATAAACATGTAACACTCAGAAAAGAATAAGAGACAATACTCAGTACAAAACATCTACCACAACATCTACAAAAAATGTAAACTCTCTCAGTAGAGCCAATAAAAAATATTGACAAACTATTTTTATTCATTACTACTAGTCCACCACATAACGCTCACTTGCATTAAAAAATTAAACTTTTTCCCAATTTTATTTTAATCCTTTTGGCGTAACTTGCACATTTTGGGGTACCTATTAATCCTTATGTTACTGGAGAAAGTGTAGTATATTATGTAATTTTTGTGCCTCCACCTCAACATCAACATAATTTTTTTTAGTATTTATTATCTTCAAGTTTTGGCTTCCCTCCCACCTCATATGGATCATGTTGTTTTCTCTTTTCATACACCACTTGTAAACATAAATAAATTTATACCATTGGTATCTCTCACCAGCATGCTACCTTCTATTTTAACCATGCATATGATGATATTTACTCTAATATTATTAAGACCAACCTCATGAAAATTTATTAGACGATGGACCCAATAAAAATAGTTAATAGGTTGTCCCAAATAATTATAATGGTAGCTCTTATTGCCTTTCCTCACTCCATTCACACTACCTAGCCCCATAATACCCATAGCCATTTCTCTCAAAATACTTCATATGATAATGATTGTAAAAACATGCACAACTTAACCAAACATAATATGACCCAAACACCCTCTGAAGCCAAGCTCACCCAAAAAATTATATAGAGTTATTCTTAAAAATAAAAAATGACAATAATTATATTAAACATAGAGTTATCTTACACCAAATCTATTTAATCCCAAGTCACTCTAGAGATCATTTTTTCCTAAAATATCTATTTGTGTCATTATTAATCCCCATGTATAGTATGCATATACAACCTCACTCTATGATGATCGAAATAATTCCCCCATCCAAGTGAATCCTAGACCACTTAACTCTCATGTCTACGTCAAGACAATCTTTAAAGTCAAGTCTAATAAAGTCCAAGATGTGGAAAATTTTAAAGGTTAAATTCCTCAAACATAGTCCAGTTGTTCTCGTTGTCCATATCTCTAATATTTTTAATTTTATTATTTGTATGGTCTTTTCCCAACTTGGATATCTCATGTTATTCATCCCATCTTAAATCTAGAGATTATCTATAACCTTGAAACTATCATGTTGTCATGATTGGGCGTATTATGGCTAGGTTTTATGCTACAACTCTAGATGATTATATCTTCAAGCAGGTAGAAAATAAAATGAATTTGAGCTAAAGGTCGTGCATTATTTATGAAAAAGCACCAAAAATGTTATCACATATTCATTTTTGGTGTTATTATTGAGGAAGCAAAGACTAATAAACATAAGGTATATTGTTGTTTTGTAAACTTTAATAAGGAGTTTGATATAGTCGAATGCATATTTTTGTTCAAAGGCTTAAAGAATTAGGTATTTAAGGTTTATTAATTTATCTAATATTGAATTTACGATGCAATTTTAGGGCATACTCATATACAAATGGGCACTACATATTGCATCCATAGTACCATAAGTGTGAAAGAAGATTGTCCACTCTCACCTACACTTTTTGGACTGTATATTGGTAAATTCAAAGATCTTATCTCCAAATATTTTGGAGGGATAGGTGGATTTAGTCTCTTTTATATTTGCAGTGTTATTTTATTATTTGTAGATGATATTGTATTGATTTCATGTTCAACTAAAAATTGTCAAAATCAGCTTGATGTGTTAGCAATTTTAGTGGTAAATATGGCCTCAAAGTAAATATTATAAAGACATAAATCCTAGCATTCTATGTATCTAATAAATTGGAATATATAATCAATTTGTCATATAAAACATAATGGGTTGAGGTGGTGCACTCTTACACCTACATGGGTGTGGTTTTTTCTATACCGTCTTTTAGCCTTGTGCTTACAAAAGAAAGACTTAGTAAAGTATATGCAACCTTGATATCATTAGAAAGGCGATGATTTTAGCTCAAATTTCAAGATATCCAAACAAAGATTCAAAATTTTCATACGATAATTACTCCAAAACTATTATATAGAGGTGAGGTTTATAGCCCAAACATGAGAAAAAATAATTTCCAACATATGGAAAGAGTTTTTATCTCCGTGTCATCAAATAAATTTTGTTCAAGAAGAATAATTATTCTCTCAATTGTTATTATAGAGTTTTGGATATCTCCTCTCGTTATCTTTTTAGTTTTTTACATTATTACTATGTTGTATAAGATCTGATGTATGGTAAATTATTATTGTGTTCAAAATAGGTATCCATATTTGGCATGCCAATCCTCTATGCAACTTAGCAAACCAGGATGAAAATATTATTGGTATTCTATAGTTATAGTACTCTTACAAAATTTTGATATCGACATAGAAATACTCTTTCTTCTTTGGTTTTCTATTAATGATCCTCAATGCACTAACAAGAAATTAACAGAAGTATTCGTGAAGAGATTAGTAAATATTATTTGAAAGTTACATGGATTAATCTAAAAAAGCCTTTGAAACTAAAGCATCTTCATTATTTCCAATTTTATTCTTGCTTCCATAAGGATCGAATCGAGCTTTCGATTACATGAATAAGATGTTTCCATCCTGTTTAAGGATCCCTTTAGCTCAGTTTAGGATTTTATCTAATCAACTTTAGATGAAATATGACCATGACCTCCCACAAGATGAGTGTACATGAAATTTATATTTTTTAGAATTTGAAAGTAAATAACATTTTGTATTCAAGTGCCCTATTTACTTTGAGATCATGGAAGATACCAGTGCCTTTTTATGGATTCTCATGGATCCTTGAGGACCTTCATTCAGTATGAGGGCCAAAGAAGTTTAAATTTGTTTATCTGTGAGGTAATTTAACTTCAACAGAAAACACTCAAATTAAAGTCTTCATATAGATAATTTCAAGAATATCAATTCTTACTTCTAAACAATGGGTTTCATGGACAACAAGAGAACATATATTCAAATAACATGATTTGGTTCTATAAAACAACATTTTATTTATTAATTTCAATACTTATTACCTTCAAATATCAAAATAACTACTTCTTAATAATTTCTTGTCAAAAATTTATTTTATTTATTTATTTTTCATATTTTTAAAATGTATTTGACAATCTTTTTATGTAATGGATTTATATATTATCTTTTTAATCTTATTAACCATTCTTAACATTTAGTAAACATTTATATCTAAATTAAATTAAATTAAACCCATATTAAAGACATCAAGATTTAAAAAAAAAACACAACCATAAATGTATAACATTCTTTACTT
The DNA here is from genome assembly GCA_037957365.1 of Torreya grandis. Taxonomy (NCBI): domain Eukaryota; kingdom Viridiplantae; phylum Streptophyta; class Pinopsida; order Cupressales; family Taxaceae; genus Torreya; species Torreya grandis. The sequence continues at coordinate 1,147,256 of JARHVA010001901.1, read as the reverse complement.
GCATAAAGTTATAAAAAATAGAAAAGAAAATTTTGCTACAAGAAAATGTTTAAATAAATATGCAATGTCATCATAAAGGAACTCCATATGCTCTGAATTCTCATAAAGCACAAAAGTCCAAATGATGATAAAAAAAAAAAATACATAGTCCTTATTCTTCACTTTTAAGGTATTTTGAGAAATTAGCAAGTTAGAATTAAGGAATAAGAAATGAATTAAAACATTGTTTCTATGGAAGAAATTTTTATTGTTTGAATTCTTATAAATGGAATACAAAAGTTTAAATGATGATAAGGAAAAAATATATCATTGTTTTTCATTTTTAAAATAGTTTGAAAGTTTATAAAATTAAAATGAAGAAATACAAAAAAGTATTAAATATTTTTAATGTAATTTATAATAATATTATTTATTTATTTTATTTTATTATAATTTTATATTCTTTAAAATGTATTATTTTATTTTTTTAACAGTATATATTTCACAGTTTTATAAACCAATTTTAAATCAATCTTGACCGTTCTATAGATCAATCTTGAATCAATCTTGACCTTTGATAGGTTTTAATATATAAATTAAATTCAATGGATTACTCAAGTCCCATACTTTGCACACTTTAGGTCAAACATCACCATTTAACATGGCATGCTAAAAGCACATTGGTTATTTTTATTTTACCCAAATAGGGTAATATAGGCTTCAATATAATATTTGTTGCTTTTTACCCAAATAGGGTAATATAGGCTTCGTTACAATAGCTTCTAGATTAAAGGAGAAGTTATTTGTGGGCATCAACCAATCTTCTCTCTTTCCAGGAGAGGAGAGCCATCCCCAACCAATTCCTTTGCTTCCATCATCAATCTTTTAATGTCTAATCTATTTCTTGATTTAATTGTTGAACCAACATTAAACTTACGTCATGAACTCTTAGATTGAAAAGGGGATGGAATGTTTGGAGAAACCAATTGATAATCTTTACCACCCTGATGTTTTGCCTTTTTGTCAAAATCCATAACCCCAATATCAATTTATCCATCAACAGACTGGGGAAAACCCGTCGCCACCCTAGGATCTGTCATTTTTATAGCTTGAACCACATGTTAAGGGGAGATCACAATAAACAAATAAAAAATGGGGGAGGAACAAAGCATTGAGCAAAAAACAAACAAAATAATCATCATGGTTTCTTTCATCTTAACTGAGAAGACTTAGAGGTCAAGAGAGCATGAGAAATGCAAATGACCATGTAATGTCCCCAAATGGGACGAATTAAGACAAAAGGGGTTTTCCCCAAAATCCACAAATCTGAAAATACAATCAGCAAACCCTAGATTGCCAAACAAGTTCAAAAAATCCTTAACAAACCCTAGACACCAAAATGATAGGGTTTTATAGATGATTTTTAGCCAATAATTTGTCTCAAAATTAATTGAATACTTGCATGAAATAATCAACAAATTAAATGCACGAAACAAGTACCTTTTTGCCAAATTATTGAAGCTCAATGCCACTTTATGATGGTTGAAAAATCTAATTTAATTCCAAAAATTCACCCATTGTTCTGAATATTTTTCCACTTCAAACCCTTGCTAAAAATTTGCCCTCAACAAATATTATTTCCTACGAACAGTTGAAAACTTTAAAAATTCATAACTCCTTCAATATTTGGAATTATGATGCAAACAAGAGCTGAAACTGATTATAAAAATAATGGCTATCAATTAAAAATAATTTTGAAATTTTCCTTCCATGAGAAGGTCACCAAAAGTTGCTTCAAAATTCTGAAAACTTTAGTTTCCTGTCAAAATATTTAAATAATAATTCTAAAAATTATTATTTAATTTTCTACTTCAAACCCTTCACGAACTCTTCCAATTCCTCACATCAACATGCATAAAATTAGAATATTTAATTTGCAATAAATAGACGAAAAGAGGTCTGCAAACCTAGATCCAAGCTCATCAAGTGGTTCACTCCATTTGCAAAAATAGTATAATTAATTAGCAAGCTTAACATACAAGAAAAAAACCATGAAACCCTCACAAAAATCCACACAAACTCTCCAAACTAATTCACCTCACTTTTAGGGCAATAATAAGATCTCCTTAGCAAAAAGTGGTTTCAAAAAACATATTTTTAGATTGATCAATCACCAACGGTAGCGAACCTCTATTGGACATGCATCCCAATAGTTTTCTTCAAGCATGAAAAACAATTTTATCAAAATTCAGCATATTCTCGATTGTAACCTTCTCTATGTATTTATAACTTCTAAAGAGAGTGAACCACTTTGGGAAAATAAAACACCATTCCTTTTTCTTTTCTTTAGCTCCCATGCCGACATTTCTTTTTTGAATAATATATTAATTATTGGCCTTAATTAAAATTAATTTAAGGTACTAAGCACTTTAATGGTAAAAACCACTTTTTAAATATTCTATTAATTAATTAATAATTGTCTTATGATAAAAATCAATATTTTGATAATTAATAAAATAATGTTTCCCAAAAAGGGCTCCTTTAATCCATAAGGAAATAGACTAAATGTCTTCAAGACTCGTTTATTCATGATGTTAAAATGGGAACACTACAGACCGTGTGATGCCCAAGAATATTGTAACGGAAGCATCTTATAGAAAAGCCTTCATAATGAATGAATTAAATCCATGCACCACAAGAGAGCACCAATGTAACCAAATGAAAAAGAGGTTTGGAAAAATCAAGGACAAACTCCCACAAATCTTGGGTCACAACTTCGGGAACAAATTGGCTCCCTAATAATCACAACTTGAATTACAATATTAACTCCCTAATAAATAATTTATATACATAACAAAAAATAAATTTTCGATTTTTAATACCTAAATTTATATATATATATATATATATATATATATATATATATATATATATATATATATATATATATATATATATATATATGATAAAATTTGATAAAATAGAAAGTCAATTTATTCGTAAACTCGATATCATTAAAGTATTTATCCTTCAATAATAAAAAAAATGACAAATATTCATATATACAATTATTTAAAAATAATAAATTAAATATTTAAAATACACAAGGTATCTTCTTATCTACCCAACTTTAAATCTTAATAAATACTTTATTATATATAAAATAGTATAATATATGAACTTTCCTCATAAAATTTCAGTTATAAATGTTCGCCATAAACTTTATGATTACTATTAGGAATCCACGGTGATGTTCTCTTTCTTTCAAATAAAAGCTTACAACAATATACTTTGAAAAGAGAAGGTCCTTTTTGTTGATTTGCTCATTCCTCCCAAATAATGATACCATTGCATCTAATGCCTAGATGATTGCCACGTGCCATCTTTTTTGATAAAATAGCGTATGTTTATTAACCAAAAAATATAATGCTTCGAAACTTTCTTTAGCTTGATGTGATGTGCCATCATTTTTTATTTGGATGTTCTCCTTACTATGAGATTAGGTGGCGATTCTTTTACCTCTTCAAAAAATTGTATAACTCTTTTTAAAACTTCATAATATACAAGGATCTAAGATGCTTGAATCTTTTCTTTTGAGAGATGTCTGATCTTCATTAATATTTGGTGAAGTCAGGGTTTAGGAGTGTAGGAGAACTAGCTATAGCTTTCTTAATCTCTTCAAATCTTTTTACTCCTTTGGACCAACTAAAACTCTGGCCCTTTCTAGCATGGATGTGAGTGGACTAGCTAAAGTAGCAAAATTCAAAATGTATCTCCATATGAAATTGATCTTGCACAAAAAAATTTGCAATCGCTTATTGTGCTTAGGCAAGGAAAGTACAAGAATTTATTCTATCCTATCAGGATCTATGCTTGTACCATATTTTAAAATTACATGTCCAAGAAGCCTACCTTCATGAACAGAGAAAACACACTTCTTTGGATTCAAAGACACTCCAAATTTCCTACACCTTCCAAACGCTTGTCTGAGTTGAATCATATGTTCATCTGCAATGTTAGAAAATACTGCTATGTCATCTAGATAAACAAGTATAAACTTGTTAAGGAAACCTTGACATGACATATCCATAACTTTATGGAAAGTTACTCCAGCATTGGATAAACCAAAAGGAATCTTTCTATATGCAAATTTTCCCTACTTTGTGGTGAAGGTTGTTTTGAATTGGTATTCTTCTTTGACCAAAATTTGGTTATAATCACTATAGCCATCCAATAAAGAGAACTTTTCTGAGCCTACCACTAACTGTAAAATTTGTTCCATTGATGTCAATGGGTAGTGGTCTTTAAGAGAAGCCTTGTTCAAGTCATGGAAGTCAACACATAGCCTTATTTCACCATTATTTTTTCATACTAAAACAAGGTTTACCACCCAAGTTGAATGCTTAATTGGAAATATTATAGTTAACTCAATGAGCTTATGTAGCTCAACTCTCATCAAAAGTTCAAGCTTTGGGTTAATAGGCCTTTGTCTCTATCTGACTAACCTAGTCTCATCTTCTAACTCAATGGTATGTTGAGATAGACTTGGATCAAATCCTTTAAGGTCACTGTACTTCCATGCAAAGACATCTGCAAAACTTGAATGTAACTCAATAAAAGTTTATTTCTCTGAAGATGTGTAAACTTTGCCCAACTTTAAAGTCTTACCAGTTGTAATATCTACATTTGTATAGTGTTCTTCCTTAGTTGATAAAGCAAATTTTTTATTTCTCAATTCATCATCTCTATTAAATATGTTTTCAAGGGTGACCAACCCTTTAGGTAACTTGTTTGTATTTAATTGCACAATCTGGTCACCATACTACTGTAAATGCTTGTCTTGGTTTCTTGAGGAGAATTCAGATTTCTCTTGTAAGAATATGACAATATGACTATCATCTTCAAATACTTTCCAATTGTCATTGTTGTCTGGGACAGTTGACCTTACAACTACCTTGATGTGTGATTGAATTTTTTTATTTTTTATGTCATTTAGGATATTAAATTATGACCCAATGGCAACCACTGTGTCTTTATGTTTGTTCTTATTTATTGATATGCCCTGAATTTGAAAGCTCGAAATTCTTTAACTAGGTCCCATACTCTATGTTTATAGGACCTAAGTAGTGGGTTCTTGCATATATTAAGTTTCCTTACTAAATGAACTACCAATTCATTATCTCCAAAAACTTGTAAAGAATTGACCTTCATCTTTCTTTCTCATTTCAAACCATGCACTAGTGCTTCATATTCAGTAACATTATTAGAATAACCAAATTGAAACTTGAGAGAAGAGAAATACCTTTGATTTCTTAGAGAAATTAACATCATTCCAGCTCTAGTGCCATGTTTGTTCCTATATCCATCAAAATATAGTTGTCATAAGCCATCACGAGGCTAATCATCTTTCATCAATGTTGAAATTATTGCATTATTTTCATGAAGATAATAGACACCAAGTCTTCCTTCAATTAACTTGTAGGGATCGTGCTCATGCAAATCAGAAGCCCATTCATCAAGGAAACTATTTGGGACTCCATCTAGAGGTGATTTAGTTTCCACCTCACTATTTTCTAGTACCTTGTCTGAGATAATATAATTAGTGTTCACCATACTTGGCATATATGGCTCCGAGTGAAATCATGCAATATGTTCAGAATGTATTATCACCTTAGTACCATATCTAGTCATGAACATTAAATAGGTATAATCAACTAACAAATATCCTCCAATATTTGAAGTAAAGTCTCTTGATAGACACATGGTAAAATAGGGAGGCAAGTTCACTACTACTACTACATCTTATTGTATGATAACATTGGGGAAATCATGTAATGTCAGTTTTATATTTGTGATTATGCCTATTGTCTTTATCAGTGACCCATCCAATTGTAATATCCCCTTGGTATTTGGCTCATAGACAAGACTAAGCTCATTTATAATTTGTTTGGGCATGATAGTGCTGCTAATTCCACTATCTACCATACAATTAATGACTAAGCAATCACCAGCTATCAAAGAGAGATAAAAAGGAGGGGTTTTATTTGATTTGACATTGGTTTTATCCACCTTTGTCATGTTATGTACCTATTGATCAGGTTGCTTGATTTGTTGGTCTTAATTGGCCAAGATAGCTCCTTGTTTCTCAACTAGTTCTTTAGATACCTTAAAATCTAAAAGCTCTTGAATAAACTTGTCCTTTTACCCTAGAATTGAAAGGGAATCCCACATGCTAATGCTAAAATTCAATTTATTCACTTGATCTATTATGTTAAATGATGTTCCACTAACCTTTGGTTGCAACTTTTGAACCATTGGTTTTTCTCTAGTTAGGGGCATTTGGGGAACCTTCATTGTCTCTGCATTCTGATATTTTGTGCTATAGGAATAACAACTTGATCCTTGACACTCTTGGAAATAAAATTAGTAATGCTAAAATTATTACCCACATATTGAACTTGCTTAACTACTCTTATTTTAGCTCTAGTCAGAGCTGCAACTTGACCATTTAATGGTTACATTTTTGGTTAGTTCATGCTATTTCTAAGGTTTAATATGTAGGAAAACTTAAAAGGTTTTAATATTGACGAGATCATTGATATAATATTATTCTTTTTTATTGTAGGTGTTTGATATATAAACAAGTGTAAAGTGTAGCTCATTATTAGTATATATTCTTTATTTTTACATATATTTACTTTACCAACTTTCTAAATGTATTTTTATAACCATCAGCAATCAATAATAATCAAATATGAAATAAGATCTAATAATTGAAAGAGTTGTAGTCTCATTGGTGAGGATGATAGTTGTTTATATCCATCCATTAAGATACAAATCTTTGTAGATTTTTTTTTTTTTTTTTTAATAAATACAATCAATTTTTTTTAAATGTCATATTAAATGTAAGGTAAAATTTTAAGTAAATTGTAAAAAATTATAATAAATATATATTTTTAATATTTCCTTTTTCTATTATAAATTATAATAGTATTTGAAAGACAATGTTCAATAAATAATTTTCATTTAAAAATTAATAATGACAAGTAAATTCGATCATTAAATTCTACAAAGGATAATAGACTTGCAACTGTAGATTATACTTCTAGAATACCCCAATTACGAGGGAACAACCCTTTCAAAGAAAAGCAATTGATAGGATAGAAAGAAAAATCTCTAGATTAAAGGAGAAGCTATTCGTGGGCATCAACCAATCTTCTCTTTTTCCAGGAGAGGAGAGCCATCCCCAACCAATTCCTTTGCTTCCATCCTCAATCTTTTAATGTCTAATCTATTTCTTGAATGTTTAATTTTTGAACCAACATTAACCTTAGGTCGTGAACTCTTGGATTGAAAAGGGGATGGAATGTTTGGAGAAGCCAATTGATAATCTTTACCACCCTGATGTTTTGCCTTTTTGTCAAAATCCATAACCCCAATATCAATTTATCCATCAACAGGGCATCGCCACCCTAGGATCTGTCATTTTTATAGCTTGAACCACATGTTAAGGGGAAATCAAAGGATCAACAAACAAACAAAAAAATAAATAGGGGAAGAACAAAGCATTGAGCAAAAAACAAATAAAATAATCATCAGGGTTTCTTTCATCTTAACTGAGAAGACTTAGAGGTTGAGAGAGCATGAGAAATGCGAACGACCGTGTAATGTTCCCAAATGGAATGAATTAGGCAATATGGGTTATCCCCAAAATCCACAAATCTGAAAATATAATCAGCAAACCCTAGATTGCCAAACAAACTCATAAAACCCTTAATAAACCCTAGAAACCCTAGACACCAAAATAATAGGGTTTTATAAATGATTTTTAGCCAATAATTTGTCTCAAAATTAATTGAATACTTGCATAAAACAATCAATAAATTAAATGCATGAAACAAGTATCTTTTTGCCAAATTATTGAAGCTCAAATGCCACTTTATAATGGTTGAAAATTTTGATTTAATTCCAAAAATACATTCATTGTTCTGAATATTTTTTCACTTCAAACCCTTGCCAAAAATTTGCCCTCAACAAATATTATTTCCTACAAACAGTTGAAAACTTAAAAAATTCATAACTCCCTCAATATTTGGAAGTACGATGCAAACAAGAGCTCAAACTGATCATAAAAATAATGGCTGTCAATTAAAAATGATTTTGAAATTTTCCTTCTATGAGAAGGTCACCAAATTTTGCTCCGAAATTCTAAAAACTTTAGTTTCCTGTCAAAATATTTAAATAATAATTCTAAAAATTATTATTTAATTTTATACTTCAAACCCTTCACGAACTCTTCCAATTTCTCACACCAACATGCATAAAATTAGAAAATAAAATTAGAATATTTAATTTGTAATAAATAAACTAAAAGAGGTCTCCAAACCTAGATCCAAGCTCCCCAAGTGGTTCGCTCCACTTGCAAAAATAATATAATTAATTAGCAAGCTTAACATGTAAGAAAAGAACCATGAAACCCTCACAAAAATCCACACGAACTCTCCAAAGTAATTCGTCTCACATTTAGGGCAAGAATAAGATCTCCTTAGCAAAAGATGGTTTTAAAAAATATATTTTTAGATTGATCAATCACCAACGGTAGCGAACCTCTATTGAGCATGCATCCCAATAGTTTTCTTCAAGCATGAAGAACAATTTTATCAAAATTCAACGTATCCTCCATTGTAACCTTCGTTATGTATTTATAACTTCCAAAGAGGGTGAACCACTTTGGGAAGATAAAACTTCATTCATTTTTCCTTTATTTAGCCCCCATGCCGACATTTTTTTTTTGAAAAATATATTAATTATTTGCTTTAATTAAAATTACTTTAAGGTAAATAAATTAACAATTAATTTAGTTAAGCACTTTAGTGGTAAAAACCACTTTTTAAATATTCTATTAATTAATTAATAATTATCTTATGATAAAAATCAATATTTCGATAATTGATAAAAATCAATATTTCGATAATTAATAAAATAACGTTTCCCAAAAATGGCTCCTTCAATCCATAAGAAAAAAGACTAAAGGTCTTCAAAACCCGTTTATTCATGATGTGAAAATGGGGACATTACAAACCATGCGATGCCCAAGAATATTGTAACGGAAGCATCTTATAGAAAAGCCTTCGTAATAAATGAATTGAATCCATGCACCACAAAAGAGCACCAGCTTAACCAAATGAGAAAGAGGTTTGGAAAGATCAAGAACAAACTCCCACAAATCTTGGGTCAATATCATTAAAATATTTATCCTTCAATAATAATAAAATGACAAATATTCATATATACAATTATTTAAAAACAATAAATTAAATATTTAACATACACAAAGTCTCTTCTTATCTATCCAACTTTAAATCTTAATAAATACTTTTATTATATATAAAATAGTATAATATATGAACTTTCCTCATAAAATTTAAGTTATAAATGTTCGCCATAAACTTTATGAATACTATTAATTAGGAATCCACGGTGATGTCATTGTGCATTACTTTAGTCTTGTTCTCTCGCTTTCAAATAAAAGCTTAGAAGAATATACTTAGAAAAGAGAATTTCCTTTTTCTTGATTTACCCATTCCTCCCAAATAATGATACCATTGCATCTAATGCCTAGATGATTGCCACGTGCCATCCTTTTTGATAAAATAGCCTGTGCTTATTAACAAAAATATATATATATAATAGTACAATGTTATTCTTAAAACTTTCTTTAGCTCGATGTGATGTACCATCATTTCCAATCGTTATATTAAATTGAAAACATGTGGACTTTATCTTTACAATGAATTGCTTCTTTCATTCATCTTGTTTCTTTAAAAATAAATAAGAAACGATCACTGATAGAGTTGTAAATATAGTGAGATTATTATGATATTAAAGAGTATTATTTGTTTTTACATATTTTCTCGATTACATGTTCTTTTTAAATTTTAAATTTTATACTTTATTTCTTTTTTTATATTATATTTTTCAATCTCATAAATTAATTTTAATCTTTCATAAATATTAATAATATTATCTTATTTCATCTTTTACAATTAATGAGTATGATATACCAATAATACGTTGAGCTCATGATATTGTAGATAATTGAATTAATACATTTGTAACGCGACATTATAAAGACATTTTGAATTTAATATTAGTATTTTCTCCGATATATAATAGAAATATAAGCAATTAGGATAGACGATCTACATTGTGTGTGTGTGTGTGTGTAGATTTTAATATATAAAATTAAACAATATAAATATAGAGTATTTTTTTCTTTACAATTCCTATTTGAAAGAAAAAGAGTTTTAAAAATAAGTTTATAAAAAATATTTATTTATTTATTTTTGGATAGATACGACTTTGGTGGGATTTTTATTATATATGTATTTAATCGAAGTTCTAATCGATCTGGGATATAATTGGGTGCCGAAATCTCTAAGTACACTAGTACCAGAATTACCAATAATGATTATAATCAGTCTGAGAATACCAACGAACGACCTTAACTGACCCTAGAATACTGTCAATAGCCATAACTGACCTCCAATACCATCTGAGATTTGAACCTAAATGGTGCTTATAACAACCAAGTTGCTTTACCAACTCACCCACATCTCATCGATATATATATATATATATATATATTTATAATAATTATAATTATTTTTAAAAAAGGTTAGATATATTTTGGAAAGAGGGACTTTAAATTGTTAATATCAATAAACCATGTGTCATCTTTTTTGGTCTTCAATATAGCCGTTATAATTAACAAAGATTATGCAATAAATGTATAATTCATTTTATTTTTTTAAGGACATTGTGTTTAGAGATGTTTTCAAATCCCAAAAAGAGTCTCTTTTAATATTTACGCTCAAGTTGTGTTGTGTTTATATTCGATTCAGATTTAATGTTTTTTAAATGTATGATGTATTATTAATTTAAATATTTTATATATACATATGTTAAACATCGAGAGATATCAACTTCAAAGTGTCTATATTATATGTTAGGTTTTTGTATTGTATAAGCGTCTCAAAGTTGATATCTCTCAACTTTTAACAAATATGTATTTAAGAAATTTACAATACCACTCGCTACTACATAAGATAAAATTAAATATTTATTATTAAAATAAAATATATTTTATATTATTTTGGTCCATTAATTAATATGATCTAATCTATTTGGATTGAAATATATCATTACAACTATAACTATTTTTTATTTTCATTAAAATTAATATTTAAATGAGAGATAAAAGTAACATAATATTAGAAATATATCTGAGCATGAACGAAATATAATGATATATTATTCAACTAACAAAGTAACTATTACAATATTGCATTTAAATGCAACATAATGCTCGTAATAGGCCCTATCTAAGAGGGAGAGCAGTAACCAAAGGTCCCTATGAAATAGGATTACAACAAATACCTTCCAAATAACTCACGAGAGTTATAATCTACTAACAATGACTAACAAACTAACCAATAATAAATATTAACAACATACACGAGTTTTATTAACTCACTCACAACTATTTCTAGTAACTACTATGGTGAATTAACCACCATCTAGTTTATTCTAACACTTGCCCCCCTTAATTCATCATAGTTTGGAGAGTACAAGAGAGAGAACTTATGAATGTATCAAAATTTTAATGTGCAAGTGACTTTGTGAAGACATCTGCACATTGATCTTGAGTGAGATAATACTAGAGTTGGGTGTTGTGTTGAATATTCGTGCATATGAAATGGACTTGAAATTCCATGTGCTTTGTGTGCTCATGAAATACTAGATTGTGAATAAGTTTAAGAACACGTTGATTATCGTAATATAAAACTATAGGTTGAGTTTGTGGTATTCTTATACTTGCAAGTATGTGACATATCCACATCGCTTCGCATATAACTCATCTTATATTGTGCTATTTTGCACAAGTATTAAAAGAACAAGAAAACAAATCTATTTCTTGCTCCCCCATGAGATTGGACTAGATCCCAAAAAGAACATAAATCCAGAAGTGGATTTTTTATCATCAATTGAACATGCACGATTTGTGTTCATGTAACATGTTAAGAATAATTTATCATTCTTCTTGTATTCTAGGCCATATTACATTATTCCTTGAATATATCACAATATCCTCTTGGCTGATTTTCAGTGGCTTACCTTTGGCTCTTGCATGAAGCATGAAAGATAGCTAACAACATGCTCGATATCTAGCTTAATATAGGTTAAGTAGATGAGAATCCCAATCAATTATCAATAGAGAGTGGCATCTACCAATGGTGATGGATTTATACGAGATAACTGAAGTATTATCTCCATAGGTATCATCATTGGTTTACAATCCATCATCTGAAAATTATCAATTTTTATCCTTAATCCATGTGATAGGGGGTGAGATCCTTAGTCCATGTGATGACTTGACATATGATATAGAAACAAAAGTAAAACCTTATCTTTTTGTAAGTCCTATATTAATTGTGGTTTGGTTAAATGTTAATCCACATGATTTATGGATTGTCAATCCCCACACCAACTTCAAAGTGATCATTTGAAAATGGAGATGAAATTCTAAGTCCTTCAAAGGATTTTATACGTGATTTGTGGATAGTGTCTTCTTGTGATGCGGGGTGAGATCCTTTGTACATGTGAGGACTTGACATATGATATAGAAACAAAAGTAAAACCTTGCCTTTTTTGTAAGTCCTATATTAATTATGGTTTGGTTAAATGTTAATCCACGTGATTTGTAGATTCTCAATCCCCACACCAACTTCAAAGTGATCATTTGAAAATGGAGATGAAATTCTAAGTCCTTAAAAGGACTTTATACTAGATATAGCCAAAAAATTCAACATTATTCTTTATTTTTGTGGAGTATCAATTGTTGCTTTGGTCCAAGTCAACCCATATAATTCATGTATTGTTAATTCCCATGCTAATCATAAGCGCAGTTGGCATGTGCATCCCCTTTTTGTATGTGTAATTGGAATTGTATGTGGATATGCATATTCAAATGGCATTTTGGAGTAATTATCAAATTCCACCATAATATATTTTGATGGTGGTGGTAGGATGCTCCTAGGTTTTAATATGATTATACTTCAAATATATCCTAGAACTCTATTTACAAACCCTATTTATATCCATATCTTAGATTTTAACATCACCGTTAAATCCTTAGAAATTAATAATTATACTTCAAGTTCATCAATACTAATTATAATTAATAAAAATTAATTTTAAATATTATCTTACAACTTTAACTATTAGCTATTTCCTTAGACTTTTTTAATCCTAATAAAATCTAATTGAATTTTTATTTAAATTTAACTAATCGACTAAATAAATAGTTTCAATATGAATTGAGTGCTTGGTTCATAGAATAAATGTGAGTTTGAATTATTTTCAATCAGAAATCAGGAGGATGCTTTGTGTAACAACTCTCTAACCATGTACCAGAAAAACTCACTAGATTTTTTTTACTAACATTGTTCACCATGACAAGAGGAGGTTAACTAATCACAATTCAACCATTAAATGGATTATTCAACTAGATCCATCTAACTCGCATCTGAGCATTAAATCTTAAAGTTGTTTATAGATGGGATCCATTCTCTCCAAGGTATTAAGAGAATCTCATAGGAATTTGATCTCATCGCTTGGACAACATTATGAGATGAGCAATGAGTTAGAAGAACAATCTATGCATATAAATGGTCATAACTCTTTATGGTAATCTCATAAAGATCATTGTTTCATTACCTGAACCAGTTAGTGTAGATCGGTCAAGAGTATGATTTGACATTTGTCCCATAGTTATTTTCAACTTGAAGATTAAAGTTCCTCATCATATATAATTGTGTAATGCTTAGCAATCCCATTTATAGGCCTAAGTGGTGATCAATAATGATAATGGGATTTTCCTTCAGTTGTTAATTCGTAGGGATGGAACTATCTATCTTCCTTTCAGTAGGGTCTTCTCTAGTTGGAAATTTATTCTTACTTATCCTTCCTTAATTATGATTTCTCAAATAACAAGGTCTACGGCTTAAAACAAACCTATAACTATCTAACTATATCAACCATCAAGATAAGATCAAGATGTATTATATAATAAAATAGAATTTGCATCCTACAAAAGGATTAATAATCTAAATCTCCTTTTCTATACAATTGAAAGTAGTCATTACTTAATGTTAGCTAGCAAATAAGAAGCTAAAGTGTCCAATTACCTTAAGGAGATCCAAAAGAGTTTAAGACACAATGGAAACTAAAAAAACAAAGCAAAACTTTTGAAAATAGTTAGTTCAGAACCCACATCCAATAATCCAACCCAAACATGGAATTAATCAGGCCCTAATTAGTAGGTTTCAATACTAATCACAAGTTCCAATAATTGCCATAACTATGCCATTAAAACTAAAAGAGGTTTTATAGAGGAAAAAATAGAATATTCTTAAACCAAAAACATAGATTTATCTCTTGGTAACATCTCACACTAATAAAATACAGTTCACTCCCAAAACTAAAAAATATCTACACTACCCATTCAAGTTATAACACAATCATTCCATTGAAACAGAAAAGCTCTTAAGACCACATTCACACTCATAAAAACTTAATTTTAATAGAGTGTTTAAAGCATTAGGATCATACATTTATAGTTGTACACAATTTTAACCTTCCTTTCTAGCCGAGCAAGGGTGTCATTCAATGAAGTCCCAGGTATGATCCATAAGGAAACAACTCTATTACACATAGAGGCTAGGATCAAAACTATTATACAACTATAATACAACAAAATTTGTTTCCAACAATTATACATAAATGATTCAAAACCATGGAAAAAAAGGAGAGATGAACAAAACTATCTTTTAATTCAATTTCTCAAAAGGAATAAGATCCATTTGAATTAATCCTCTTATTGATATAACCAGGTTAAACAATCTCTTAAAATTGTACTACAAGACAACTATACCAAAGCAAGAATGTTTCTAGAATACCTAATTATGTTCTTTCAAAGTTATACACTAATACATATTAGGAAAGATACAACTGATTAAAATGAAGTTGTTTGGCTTAATGCATAAAAACTAAGAGTTTAACATATTAAGGCCAGTGGTCATGAACTCAAGAAAACATTTTATACATAAACAAAGAATTTTTAGAATACATTACAACCACTTGGAATAATCCTTCCAAGTCAATAATTTACTCAACAAGCACACCCAACAATGGGCAAACATGAGAGTACACAAGAAATAATGACTTTTCAAAATAGTACTAGAATAACATTCATACATGACTCAAATAGAATATACAACCCACATTAGAACAATAGTGTCAATTCAATCATTTTTGGTCACTAAGAAGAATTCAATCTATAATTATAATACAGTGAAAATTGAAACAACAAACATGGAATTTTTGTCATTCAGGACCCCATCTTGGGATTTTATAATAGTGAGCAAGGCATGCCAAGAAGGAATTAAATATAATTAGACAAACATTCTCATAAGATCATAAGCCATCCGTATAACATAATACCTACACTGTAACATTGCAATGAGTGCATCACCTTAAAGTTGGCAATGTTGTCCCTCTTCTAGATAACATTCTGAAATTTAAATCAAACTTCAATAAAGTAATTTTGAGAGAAATAATACCATTTCAAAGCAAACTTAACACAACCTATCCTAAGTGTAAGCCATACAACAATACTATGTCATGTTGTGTAATAAATAGGATCACCCTATGCTACTTTATGAATCAGGAAAGGTTAAATGACTAATAATATCAATAAAATCAAATGCTTTTATGAATTTAAATTCATCAATAGCCAAAAAAGAGGTAACATATATCAATGTTTATATCGATGAATCAGTAAATTAAACCATAAGAATATAATACAATTCAGTCTGAATACCAACATATTAAACTTGCCAACCAAAACACATGCTATAAAATAATCTTAATACCTCATAGAATTGTTAAACAAGCTCTCATTATTCTCAAATGCTTTCCCATTTTTTCCAAAAAATGATTCATTTATATTTCAATGAGATCACACTATATACCCCAATAGGTAGGGAAACTTACACACAAACAACCCATCGATGATATCATCAGGATATTCACTTTCCATGCAAATGAAAGTGTAAAAGTAGCAAGAATCATTTAAAACTCCCACAAGAACAACAAAATCATCACTTAGTCAACTTAAATTCTGATTAAGGAGTACATGTCTCCAACGGAAAATTCTAAAATTAATGTTGTGCATAAAGCAAACTGAAATAATATAGATAATAATTGTTATACATAGATTAATCCTTCTCTATAAGATCATCCTTAATAACTCCAAAACCAAATGAGTGATTCAAAAAATAATTAAAATCAATTTCTCATCCCACTCAAAAAACTATTTTTACCCTAGCATTACAACATCAAATGTTTTCAATCCATAACTCAACATATTTCATTCATCATAAGAAAGTTGTCAAAAGATGAATAAAATCAAGTTACATAAGTAAAAGTAAAACTAACTATCCAATGTGTGCCTCCCACTACAAGGTACTTAGAAACATTCATTTTGGTTTAAGTTATAGATAAGTTTGGCATTCACTAAAGTAACACTCTTACAAAGTAATTCATACATCATATTTGATGCAAAAGTAGGGTTAAACTCTATATGAACCAATAAATCTTTCAAACACAAGAAAAATGTAATAAATCAAGAACATCTCCCTCTCTATGCAAAGTTAATAAATTATTATCGTGGGTTATAAAATAACTAATTATTTCAATAAACCAAACTCCACTAACTTGCTATGTTACAGTAATTTAAACATATAATAAGTAGAATTTTGGGTTCAAGTATATATAGTCAAAGTATATAAATACATTAAGCAAGGATAATCCACCATCATAGAGATCATTTTTGATTTTGAATATGTATAAGGAAGATATAGTTAATTAATACATGAATGCCACTACAAGGTAAGTATTGGTGTTCTAGATTTGTACCCTAGCTGAGAAGGGGATTGTTTTGATCTTCTTACTCAAATCTAGTCTAACATGGGACTGATCCTAGGCTGTGGGTATCCTAATATTGGATCAAACCTATGAAAAAGGTTGGCTTCCTTCTAAATCTATCACCTAAACTAGACCTAATCTAACACTTGCTTAGAAAAGAGACATAGAGATACAATAATCTATGAAAGCATGTAAAATGTGTTGATGTACCAGAAATTTGAACACTTATACTTTGCACAAGACACACTTATGAGACACATTCAAGACCAAAGATATTAGTCGCACATGAGTATTTCACAAGAAGGCATGAATCAGTTATCAAACTAACATAAGAGGGCACATAACCACTTTCAAGCTAAACAACACACTGTAAATTACACTTATAATGACCTATGGGAACTACCAAGCCTTTATGAAGGTGAGAAAACTCAGACATAGATAAGGAACATACATTCACTTCACTACAGTACATTAAGTCATAGAACACACTTGAAAATAGCTTTAAAAATGGTGGAATTCAATCTTTATTGCATCAAAAAGTATCACAGTACAAATTTTGGCATAACCTGAGCAAGCCAAAGCATAAGAGTCTGTTTCTTTAAAAATTGCCATAGATTTCTTTTTAAAACTTTTAGAGAGTGAGAGAGGGAACTATGATGTATTAGCACAAGTTCAAGGATGCTGACTCATGACCTTATCAACAAGGAATAAATTATGTAAAAGAATTAAATGCCCATTGCCCTTATCCAACTGCCAAGTCTCTTCTTGGAACTCCATGATATTATCTATTTGATTAGTTGATGAAGACCATGTATTGGAATTGGTAAAATTACGCCACATTTGCATTAGGTGGCCATTTATAACTGTTTATTAAAAATGTGACCCTAATGATAGGTGAGATGCATCTGTATTTGTTCCAATATCAAACACAAGTCCATTATAGGCGAAAACCAATAAATTATTGGTTTTTCACACATTCACAATATCCATAAAAACCTATAAACTTCTTGACTTTGCTTCATAATCACTGGTATATCTTCATCCTTTATATTAGGCCCAAAATACCTATTTTACCTAAATGGAGCTCTGTTGGTAATGCTTGGTTCCGCTAGTTCCACCTAGATATTGCTTGAGTTGTGGTCCCTTTGTTTTTTTAATCTTGTCTAGGTCAAAGAATGCCCCATCATTTTTTGTCAAAAATGTCTTGGGCTTTCCTTTTGTTCATTGGTTGTTGATCATGACTTGAACTATTAACATGTTGACCCATCTCACTCTATTAGATCCTGCTTGTTTAGATGAATGTTGATTATTGATCTTCTACCAGTTGAATGCATTATTGACACTTATCATGCACACATTTATTTTTGAGATTCCTTGACCCCTTTTGACCTCCACTGTATGTTAGATCTGAATGTATAATCAAATGCATGTTGTTAGATCTACCTAGGACCCATGGTTTGAAATCAAATGGATATTTATTGGGTCTTAAATTTGACATTCACACGATCATCATTTGACATCCACGTTGACATATTTGACACCCCATAGACCATCAAATTTAAGCTCCAATGGAATTTTATAGTGGCTTAAAGTCGATGTCTATGTAAACATATCCCATTATTTGACCAACTTTGAAGATTTATATCTTGAATTACAAAAATCATGGAGGGACCAAATTTACTAGAGATGTTCCTGAGGTCAAAAGGATTCTTCCCACTTTATCGACTAGTTTTGAGAGATTTATAAGTGGAAATAAAAAATGCTCAAATAATTTGGTCTATGTGTTTTTGTATGATGTCTATGTAGCTATCATTGATCATTTGAATCTCAATGGCTATTCACCAAGCCTTGAATTTAACACTTGCGTAATTGTCTTGCTCTGTGTGACCAACTTTAGAACTCCATAGCTTAAGCTAGGAAGCTCACATGAAAATGAAACTTGTAGGATATGTTCTTGGCATAAGGGACTTTGTGGCACTACAATCCTATTGCTTGTGATGACTTATGAGTAGAGATAAAAAAATATGCAAATGATCTGGTTCATTTGTTTCCTATGTGACATCTTGGCAATGGTCTGGCTCCCCAAAATTGCATAGTACCTCTTTTGATCAATATTTTAAGGCTCTTATAATCTCCCAAAGCTTGTGAAACCTGATTCATGTTCCTAGGCACCATGAAAATTGATTGGACCCTTCACCTACAATTGTAGACCCATCCCTTAAAGATCAATCAAATCACACTTTAAGCACACTTAAAGTGTTTCAAAAGATTTGCAAAAGCTATATGATCCCCACTTGAGGTCTATGTGCTCCTTATGAAATTGGGTCACTTCTCAATCAGGACCCTGTTCCTTCCACTCAACTGTTAGATTAGGCACAATTTTGGTATGTAGACCAAATTTGGTCAACATCTTTAGTGACTTGGCTAGGCAGCATGCCTACTATGCTTAAGAACTCAAAAAAAATACATGACTCTTGGATCATTTACATGATACATGGACCATTTGCATTGACTACAAGATATCCTTTTGACTTGTAAAGATAAATAAGTCCAACATACAGGGAAAGAAACTAACTTGAAAGGGAAACTAACTTAATAAAGCAAAGGTAACTAATCTAATGAACAACTATGCAAACAAAGCACCTATTGGGACAAAATAGAAATAAACTAATGTGTTAGAAAAAAACATAGATAAAATATAAAAGAACTAAATATGTATAGGGGACTTAACTTCCTTAATAGTAGTGCTTTAGATGTATTCCATTGACTAGGATAGGAAGCTCTTCACCATTCATCCTTGTGAGTTAGAAAGCATTATGGTATTTACAACTAGAGACTGTGTATGAACCACTCCAGAGAGAATAAAATTTTGTATGTCTTCTTGGCTTAGCTCTATCCTCATCCCACTTGAGGACCAAATATCCATCTTGGAAACCTCTTGAAGAAGCTCCTTTATCAAAATGTTTCTTCACCATTGCTTGATGGCCTTCTATAGCCAACATTGACTGATGCCTTGTCTATTCTAACTCCATGATATTAACATATCTTATTTCCATTGGCTCATTCTCCAAAATCTCAAGTTGATGCATAAATTACAATGTAGGGAATTCAAGATAAATAGGCATTCTTGGTTTCTTACCATATACTAGCTTGTATGGAGAATTGTCTATTGACCTCTTATAGGTGATCCTGTCAACCCATAGAGTTGAATTCAATTTGAAATGCCATGATCTTTGATTGTCTTAGTTCTCTTGAAGATCTTCAATAAATTATTGTTAGTGGACTCAATAGGCCATTGCCTTGTGGATAATAATTTGATCAGGTACTGATAAAAACACTATGTTGAACTATAATTGTTAGAAATTATAATTGAAGGGACTCCAAATTTGGTAAGCAAACCTTCATAGAAATCCAAAACACTAGTTGCATTGGCTTCTTTTAATGCTACTACCTCTGTCTATCTAGTAAAATAATTTATGGCAGTTAGGATCCACTTATGTCCTGAGCTTGAAGGGGGATTAATAAGACCAATAAATTCCAATCCCCATTGGACAAAGGGTTGATTCACTTAAATTGGTTGGAGAGGTAGGGCTGAAAACTTGACTTTCCCAACAAACATAACACATTGTCTACATTTCCCAGTCCATGCATGATAATCGCCAAATAAACTTGGCCAATAATGCCCACCTCTCATGATCTTATGGGTTATGATCCTTGTTGAATAATGTCCTTTGACTCTAACCAACTTTTTGACCTTAATCTCAAAATCATATTCCATGACCTTGGTTATCCAACTAACTCTCTTGTCATTTATATCTTTGTTAAGGAGGAAATCTTTGACACTTGGATGGGCAACCATCAAATGTATCTTATTATTGGATAGTAAGTACCTAAATTTTTTAATACACCTTATTTATAAAAGTACATGCTTCTCAACAAAAGAATACCTTGTTTCATATTCTTCTAAGCCTTGACTAAAGAAGGTTATTGGCTACTCTAAAGACTCTTTATTCTAATACATGAGAATACTTGAAATTGTGTCAATGTTAACATAGGTGTATAAGAAGAAATACTTGGTGAAGTCAGGGTTTAGGAGTGTAGGAGCACTAGCTATAGCTTTCTTAATCTCTTCAAAGCCTTTTAATCCTTTGGACCAATTGAAACTCTAGCCCTTTCTAGCATGGGTATGAGTGGACTAGTTAAAGTAGAAAAATTTAAAATTTATCTCTGTATGAAATTGATCTTACACAAAAATCTTTACAATGCTTTATTGTGCTTAGGCAAGGAAAGTACAAGAATTGAATCTATCCTATCAAGATATATGCTTGTACCATATTTTAAAATTACATGTCTAAGAAGCCTACTTTCATGAACATAGAAAACACACTTCTTTGGATTCAAAGACACTCCAAATTCCCTACACCTTTAAAACACTTGTCTGAGTTGAATCATATGCTCATATGCACTGTTAGATAATACTACTATGTCATCTAGATAAATAAGTATAAACTTGTTAAGGAGACCCTGACATGCCATATCCATAACTTTATGGAAAGTTACTCTATCATTGGATAAACCAAAAGGCATCTTTCTATATGCAAATCTTCCCCACTTTGTGGTGAAGGTTTTTTTGAATTGGTCTTCCTTCTTTGACCAAAATTTGGTTATAATCACTATAGCCATCCAATAAAGAGAACCTTTTTGAGCCTGCCACTCACTTTAAAATTTATTCCATTGATGTCAATGGTTAGTGGTCTTTAATAGAAGCCTTTTTCAAGTCATGGAAGTCAACACATAGCCTTATTTCACCATTATTTTTCTATACTGAAACAAGGTTTACCACCCAAGTTGAGTGCTTAATTGGAAATATTATAGCCAACTCAATGAGCTTATGTAGCTCAACTCTCATCAAAAGTTCAAGCTTTAGGTTAATAGGCCTTTGTCTCTGTCTAACTAACCTAGTCTCATCTTCTAACTCAATGGTATGTTGAGATAGACTTGGATCAAATCCTTTAAGGTCATTTTACTTCCATGCAAAGACATCTGCAAAATTTGAATGTAACTCAATAAAAGTTTCTTTTTTTGATGTGTAAACTTTGCCCAAATTTAAAGTCTTACCAGTTGTAATCTCTACATTTGTATAGTGTTCTTCCTTAGTTGATAAAGCAAAATTTTCTTTTCTCAATTCATCATCTCTATTGAATATGTTTTCAAGGGTGACCAACCCTTTAGGTAACTTGTTTATCTTTAATTGCACAATATGGTCACCATACTATTGTAAATGCTTGTCTTGGTTTCTTGAGGAGAATTCAGATTTCTCTTGTAAGAATATGACAATATGACTATCATCTTCAAATACTTTCCAATTGTCATGGTTGTCTGGGATAGAAGACCTTACAACTACCTTGATGTGTGATTGATTTTTTTCATTTTTTATGTCATTTTGGATATTGAATTATGACCCAATGGCAATCAATGTGTCTATATGTTTATTCTTATTTCTTGATATGGCCTGAATATTGAAAGATCAAAAGTCTTTAACTAGTTCCTATACTCTATATTTATAGGACCTAAGTAGTGGGTTCTTGCATATATTAAGTCTCCTTACTGAGTGAACTACCAGTTCATTATCTCCAAAAACTTGTAAAGACTTGACCTTCATCTTTCTTTCTCATTTAAAACCATGCACTAGTGCTTCATATTCAGTAACATTACTAGAATAACCAAATTGAAACTTGAGAGAAGAGAAATACCTTTGATTTATTGGAGAAATTAACATCATTCCAACTCTAGTTCCATGTTTGTTCCTATATCCATCAAAATATAGTTGTCATAGGCCATCACGAGGCTAATCATCTTTCATCAATGTTGAAATTATTGCATTATTTTCATGAAGACAATAAACACTGAGTCTTTCTTCAATTAACTTGTAAGGATCATGCTCATGAAAATCAGAAGCCCATTCATCAATGAAAATATTTGGGACTCCATCTAGAGGTGATTTAGTTTCCACCTCACTATTTTATAGTACCTTTTATGTGATAATATAATTAGTGTTCACCATACGTGGCCTATATGGCTCCAAGTGAAATCATGCAATAGGTTCATAATGTATTATCACGTTAGTACCATACCTAGTCCTGAACATTATATAGGTCCAATCAGCTAACAAATATCCTCCAATCTTTGAAGTAAAGTCTCTTGATAGATACATGGTAAAATAGGGAGGCAAGTTCACTACTACTACATCTTATTGTATGATAACATTGGGGAAATCATGTAATGCCAGTTTTATATCTTTGATTATGCCTATTGTCTTTATCAGTGACCCATCCAATTATAATACCTCCTTGGTATTTGGATCATAGACAAGACTAAGCTCATTTATAATTTGTTTGGGCATGATAGTGATGCTAACTCCACTATCTACCAAACAATCATGGACTAAGCAGTCACCAACTATAAAAGAGAGATAGAGGGAGGGGTTTTATTTGATTTGACATTGGTTTTATCCACCTTTGTCATGTTATGTACCTGTTGATTAGGTTGCTTGATTTGTTGGTCTTAATTGGCTAAGATAGATCCTTGTTTCTCAACTGGTTCGTTAGATACCTCAAAATCTAAAATCTCTTGAATAAATATGTCCTTTTACCCTAGAATTGAAAGGGAATCCCACATGCTAATGCTAACATTTAATTTTTTCATTTGATCTATTATGTTAAATGATGTTCCATTAACCTTTGGTTGCTATTTTTGAACCACTAGTTGTTCTCTAGTTAGGGGCATTTGGGGAACCTTCATTGTCTCTGCATTGTGATCTTTTGTGCTATAGGAATAACAACTTTATCCTTGACACTCTTGGAAATAAAATTAGTAACGCTAAAATTGTTAGCCACATATTGAGTTTCCTTAACTACTATTATTTTAGCTCTAGTCATAGATGTGGCAAAATGTGAATGTAAATATGCATTGAGTTTTATATTAGGAGATGCCACACAAATAATATGGACCAAAATATTTGAATATGTTGCTAAAATTATGGACATCATAGCACAAGATCTAAAATTTTACCATTATCATTTGATTAGATTTGGGAGATTGTTAAGAGAGTGTTATTCTACAAGTACCACTTCACACTATTGACTAAAAATAATCTTTACAATGACAAGGAAAAAATCTAATGTATAATACTAAACACATGAAATATGAATATACACCATAAGATGTATCTTTGATTAATGCATTTGACATAGCTTAGTAGATATATATACTTATAAATATCAGATACTCATAACTTCCATATGTTTTATTACATGTCTATTTTTAAAATTTTACAATTGCACACTCTATACTACATCTAGTTAAAAATAAAATTGTTGGTATACTTCCATTGTGATTATACCTTTGCACTACATAGTATGTTTATATACAAATTCTAATACTATATATAGCACTTGCTACATTCTAACATATAATTTTCACTCCATGATTATTGCAAATAGTTATGAAAAATGAAGAAAAAAATAAAATAGCTCATTTTTCTTATAGTATACACAAGGACTAGATTAATGAATGTCATAACATTCATTACCATGTAAAAAACCTATAATCAACCAATCAGTGTGTGATTTTACAACTAAATAAACACATACGAGGTTTAGTGAATGGATGGATCATCTTTTCTTGACACATGCATGCTTCATTTGTAAGGAATTATATTTAGGTATTCAAACAAAGTTTTTCCATAATGAACATACTTGTTTCAGATGCATTATGGATAGGGATTATCATCCATTCCTTGCATTTAATAACATGGATAGAGGTACACAACCTAAGATACTATTTGACATCACTCAAGTTGACAAAATTATCAATTCACATGGTAATCTAATAATTAAATTGAGTCATGCATGTGGTGGATAGTAAAAATACATTGGCCACACTATCAACTTTCCCGAAGATATATCTTCTATTTTTTAAAACCTACCATGTCAAGCCAAAGATATAGACATCTTAGTGTTAAAAATAATTAGCTTTGAAAATAAACCATACAACTTTTTTGTAAGTAAATCTCATGTCATACAAGCCTTGAAATACAAATTGGAAAATGGCCCTTATTATAAAATAAATCCAAATTGATCATCATGCACTTGATGAATTTCCATCTAAAATTATTGATATATCCTTCAACATTATCCATATCACAATAGATATTGAAAACTTGAAAATCAGAGATCTTGACTTGGATGAAGAAACAAATGCACCTAAACAATTCACATGATCATCAAAAATAATCTTTTGTGTCATCTCTTCAAAATGCACGAAGAGAAATTGAAGAAATAAGAAGCTATGTGGATAATGCCAATGGTGGGCTCCCATTTATAATTGATTGGCCAAATATAAGTAGCTCACCTATCAATGAATACAACAATGAGTGTTTGTTTTCTATGGCATTTCCTTCTCTTTTTCTAACATGAGTTGCCATGTTCCAACAACCTCACAAAAAGAAAGTATAAATGTGTCAGTATGCAAGGTAATTATCCTAATACCAAGACAACTAATTTGGTATCCATCATGCTTCCACTATTCTTGTTAAACCTAATGGTGCGCTGCCAAAGGTAGGCAACATCTGAAGTCTTTATAAAAAACTTGAGGACAACTTACTAACCATAAGTTTAGGCTTATACCAACACTTAAAATACTTGCCTAAGCCAAATATTATAGATCAAAAAATGAATTTTAAACCATGGCTTCGAGGCACATGTTCATTTTTCTCCAAGTGAAGAAATGAATTAATAGATATGATCACATAATTGACACTCCTAACATTATTTTTCACCTTAAGTGCAACTGACACTAAATGGATAGATCTACATAAAATCATGCTAGGGGCACCTAAAATCATGTCAGGGGAACCTCTAGCACTCCCTTTCAATAGTTTTCATTCGATAAATAAAAACCTTACTGCATACCCACATCTTGCATCATCATACATGGATAAAATATTTATAATCTTCCATGAATAAATTTTCAAAAAAAATCTAAATCAAGGTGTACTAGTATAGGTATTAATATTTAAACTATGTTATAATAGTCTCAATACCCATAAAATTACATTTAAAATTATAATTCATAATTTATTTTCATATACAAGTATAAAAGGAAATATATAGGATCTACATATATCCATGGCTTTATATGGTTAAAAAATGCCTTTAACATGGACACATTGGATTGGGAAAACCCGGTTCAATTAAATTTCTCTCGGGCATTCTTCAATCACTATGTGACAACATGGGACCCATATGACAATGATCAAATAGATGATAAGATCCACCATTCTAATCTTGGAAATCAATTCTTGATCCCCATGGATGAAATACTTACCATTAATGCTAAGAAATACTATGAGGCACTTGTAAATTGGGTTCAAAATCACACCAAATTTAGTGAGTCTACATGTTTATGGAGAAGGGGTAGTACTCTAAAATGCAGATATAAAACACCACGGCCATTACAATCCACATCAACCATGTTCATAGAGTCAAAGGACACAAAACCTACATGCCAACCCATAATGATGAAAGAGTAAACATTGAAAACACAAATATGATTTTAATATGGCATGCAAACATTTATTTCCATCCAGTTGTCTCTTGTTGCACAATGCTCAAATATATTGCAAAGTTATGCAAAAAAAATTGAAAACAAATATGAAATTTATCACCATATGTTTCCTATAATATCGACTATAATTTCAGTCGATATCCCTTCCATGGTTATTTATAAAATTTCCTCACAAAAATTATTGATGACCACAACATAGGTGCTCAGGAGATGTGATTAATGCTACAAAAACTCCACCTTGATAGTTTGTAGCCATAATTTTGTTACCCTATATATTGTAAAATAAATATTTAAATGCATGACAAATACAATGTAAATTCCATCCTTCATTGCTACATATATCAATCAACCTTATTTTCTTCACACATTGTCACTCATTGAGGCTACATAAACAAGGTCTTTTAGAAATCAAAGGAAAACTAATTAGTGGAAGGAGAGAAATGTTCAAGAAATTATTCGCATATTTAATCATTTCTCTTTTATCCCTCCTATTGATCCAAATCATATGATACTTTCTATTGGGCAAAGATTTTAATTTAAAAACCATTTCAAAACATTATCATAGACATTAGTGTAAATAAATATGAAATCATTACACATTGGACACAAATAAGAACTTCCTACCTTCTATGGCATATCAAACAAACAAACACATAATCTAAAAATGGAGCTGACACAGGTAGTCATGATAGTGACAATAAGATCCAAACATGGATATGGTATTACATGAATGGGAACTTGTGTCCCACATGCACTCATTATTAGAAACTATAATAACTAACATCAACATGATTGGCCTTTGTTACTTTGACAATAACCACAATTGGGACCATACTGAGGTGTTGCTCGACCTGAACACAAAAACACCAAAATTTATAGATTCATAGTACAGAATCACCCATATTATAGATAATAAGTGATCAACCCAGTCATTTCTAAATTAGTTGTCAAATAAACAAAAATCTAGATTCAAAATTATTGTAGACCATGCCCACAAAAAAATAGGCTCCACCACTAAAGATGGTTATTCAGGGAGCAATAGGTATAGGTAATTCATACTTGATTGATAACATAAAACATGGATTAAATGGGCTCTCAAGTCAAAAAAATATCCCTTGATTCTACTCACTCCAATTGGTGTAGAAGCATTCAACCTAAATGCATCAACTATACATTCAAGCCTTCATATTCCTATTCGAGAAATGAAGACACTTTATGGGAAAGCACTGGTTTTCCCAAGAACAAATGACACACATTGAATATGTGATCATTGATGAAATACACTTCATAAGACCAAATATGCTTAACAATATAAATGATCATTTGCGTGAAATATTCCATCCAAAAAAAAAACTATTTTGGCAATTGCTTAATTATTATTGTTGGGTACCTGGATCAATTTATGCCCATGAATGGCATACCAGTCTATGTAGGAAATTCATTTACTCACACACTATGGTAAAAATTTGACGTAAACATAATATTAGACAAAAAAAATTGTCAGTGAGGATTTACTGCACAACATGTAATTTAAAAATTTATTGACCAACATTAGAAATATGTATTTGATAAAAGAGGACTGGAATAATCTCATGTCAAGAACATAATCCTCCATTCCTCTAGAATAACAACAAGCATTTAAAACGTAAACACATTTGTATGTAACTAACAACTTGGCTACACTACACTAAAAAATCAAATGCTAAAATTATTAAGCATTCCAAATGCAATATGCAAATAAGAATAGAGCAAACATCATGTGACACCTAACTAAAATGACACTCAACTAGAATCAACAATGCTACTATTCAAAGGACAAAGTTTTATGCTGAAATCCAATCTATGGGTTAAGGAAAGATTAGTTAATGGAGTGGTTAGAGAAAATTTTCACATTGTCTACAATACAAATTCACAACCACCTATCTTACCCATTTATGTTATTGTTGCCTTCAAAAAATGCTCCAGTTCCCCATGGGATATTAGGAATCTAATACATCTACCAATTACACCTGTTACAAGGTGTAATTATCATTAAATTCCTCTCAAAATGGCATGGGCTCTAATCATACATAAAGCACAAGGAATGGCTATCAATATGAAAAAAATTGATATTGGCAACACCGATTGTTAGGGCTTGCCCTTCATTACAATATCAAAAGTGTGTTTGTTACACAAATTGCATATCTCCTTGCATTTATGTTCTACTGATTTACAAGAATGCAAGATAATAAACATGTAACACTCAGAAAAGAATAAGAGACAATACTCAGTACAAAACATCTACCACAACATCTACAAAAAATGTAAACTCTCTCAGTAGAGCCAATAAAAAATATTGACAAACTATTTTTATTCATTACTACTAGTCCACCACATAACGCTCACTTGCATTAAAAAATTAAACTTTTTCCCAATTTTATTTTAATCCTTTTGGCGTAACTTGCACATTTTGGGGTACCTATTAATCCTTATGTTACTGGAGAAAGTCTAGTATATTATGTAATTTTTGTGCCTCCACCTCAACATCAACATAATTTTTTTTAGTATTTATTATCTTCAAGTTTTGGCTTCCCTCCCACCTCATACGGATCATGTTGTTTTCTCTTTTCATACACCACTTGTAAACATAAATAAATTTATACCATTGGTATCTCTCACCAGCATGCTACCTTCTATTTTAACCATGCATATGATGATATTTACTCTAATATTATTAAGACCAACCTCATGAAAATTTATTAGACGATGGACCCAATAAAAATAGTTAATAGGTTGTCCCAAATAATTACAATGGTAGCTCTTATTGCCTTTCCTCACTCCATTCACACTACCTAGCCCCATAATACCCATAGCCATTTCTCTCAAAATGCTTCATATGATAATGATTGTAAAAACATGCACAACTTAACCAAACATAATATGACCCAAACACCCTCTGAAGCCAAGCTCACCCAAAAAATTATATAGAGTTATTCTTAAAAATAAAAAATGACAATAATTATATTAAACATAGAGTTATCTTACACCAAATCTATTTAATCCCAAGTCACTCTAGAGATCATTTTTTCCTAAAATATCTATTTGTGTCATTATTAATCCCCATGTATAGTATGCATATACAACCTCACTCTATGATGATCGAAATAATTCCCCCATCCAAGTGAATCCTAGACCACTTAACTTTCATGTCTATGTCAAGACAATCTTTAAAGTCAAGTCTAATAAAGTCCAAGATGTGGAAAATTTTAAAGGTTAAATTCCTCAAACATAGTCCAGTTGTTCTCGTTGTCCATATCTCTAATATTTTTAATTTTATTATTTGTATGGTCTTTTCCCAACTTGGATATCTCATGTTATTCATCCCATCTTAAATCTAGAGATTATCTATAACCTTGAAACTATCATGTTGTCATGATTGGGCGTATTATGGCTAGGTTTTATGCTACAACTCTAGATGATTATATCTTCAAGCAGGTAGAAAATAAAATGAATTTGAGCTAAAGGTCGTGCATTATTTATGAAAAAGCACCAAAAATGTTATCACATATTCATTTTTGGTGTTATTATTGAGGAAGCAAAGACTAATAAACATAAGGTATATTGTTGTTTTGTAAACTTTAATAAGGAGTTTGATATAGTCGAATGCATATTTTTGTTCAAAGGCTTAAAGAATTAGGTATTTAAGGTTTATTAATTTATCTAATGATGAATTTATGATGCAATTTTAGGGCATACTCATATACAAATGGGCACTACATATTGCATCCATAGTACCATAAGTGTGAAAGAAGATTGTCCACTCTCACCTACACTTTTTGGACTGTATATTGGTAAATTCAAAGATCTTATCTCCAAATATTTTGGAGGGATAGGTGGATTTAGTCTCTTTTATATTTTCAGTGTTATTTTATTATTTGTAGATGATATTGTATTGATTTCATGTTCAACTAAAAATTGTCAAAATCAGCTTGATGTGTTAGCAATTTTAGTGGTAAATATGGCCTCAAAGTAAATTTTATAAAGACATAAATCCTAGCATTCTATGTATCTAATAAATTGGAATATATAATCAATTTGTCATATAAAACATAATGGGTTGAGGTGGTGCACTCTTACACCTACATGGGTGTGGTTTTTTCTATACCGTCTTTTAGCCTTGTGCTTACAAAAGAAAGACTTAGTAAAGTATATGCAACCTTGATATCATTAGAAAGGCGATGATTTTAGCTCAAATTTCAAGATATCCAAACAAAGATTCAAAATTTTCATACGATAATTACTCCAAAACTATTATATAGAGGTGAGGTTTATAGCCCAAACATGAGAAAAAATAATTTCCAACATATGGAAAGAGTTTTTATCTCCGTGTCATCAAATAAATTTTGTTCAAGAAGAATAATTATTCTCTCAATTGTTATTATAGAGTTTTGGATATCTCCTCTCGTTATCTTTTTAGTTTTTTACATTATTACTATGTTGTATAAGATCTGATGTATGGTAAATTATTATTGTGTTCAAAATAGGTATCCATATTTGGCATGCCAATCCTCTATGCAACTTAGCAAACCAGGATGAAAATATTATTGGTATTCTATAGTTATAGTACTCTTACAAAATTTTGATATCGACATAGAAATACTCTTTCTTCTTTGGTTTTCTATTAATGATCCTCAATGCACTAACAAGAAATTAACAGAAGTATTCGTGAAGAGATTAGTAAATATTATTTGAAAGTTACATGGATTAATCTAAAAAAGCCTTTGAAACTAAAGCATCTTCATTATTTCCAATTTTATTCATGCTTCCATAAGGATCGAATCGAGCTTTCGATTACATGAATAAGATGTTTCCATCCTGTTTAAGGATCCCTTTAGCTCAGTTTAGGATTTTATCTAATCAACTTTAGATGAAATATGACCATGACCTCCCACAAGATGAGTGTACATGAAATTTATATTTTTTAGAATTTGAAAGTAAATAACATTTTGTATTCAAGTGCCCTATTTACTATGAGATCATGGAAGATACCAGTGCCTTTTTATGGATTCTCATGGATCCTTGAGGACCTTCATTCAGTATGAGGGCCAAAGAAGTTTAAATTTGTTTATCTGTGAGGTAATTTAACTTCAACAGAAAACACTCAAATTAAAGTCTTCATATAGATAATTTCAAGAATATCAATTCTTACTTCTAAACAATGGGTTTCATGGACAACAAGAGAACATATATTCAAATAACATGATTTGGTTCTATAAAACAACATTTTATTTATTAATTTCAATACTTATTACCTTCAAATATCAAAATAACTACTTCTTAATAATTTCTTGTCAAAAATTTATTTTATTTATTTATTTTTCATATTTTTAAAATGTATTTGACAATCTTTTTATGTAATGGATTTATATATTATCTTTTTAATCTTATTAACCATTCTTAACATTTAGTAAACATTTATATCTAAATTAAATTAAATTAAACCCATATTAAAGACATCAAGATTTAAAAAAAAAACACAACCATAAATGTATAACATTCTTTACTTGCATAGAGTTATAAAAAATAGAAAAGAAAATTTTGCTACAAGAAAATGTTTAAATAAATATGCAATGTCATCATAAAGGAACTCCATATGCTCTGAATTCTCATAAAGCACAAAAGTCCAAATGATGATTAAAAAAAAAATACATAGTCCTTATTCTTCACTTTTAAGGTATTTTGAGAAATTAGCAAGTTAGAATTAAGGAATAAGAAATGAATTAAAACATTGTTTCTATGGAAGAAATTTTTATTGTTTGAATTCTTATAAATGGAATACAAAAGTTTAAATGATGATAAGGAAAAAATATATCATTGTTTTTCATTTTTAAAATAGTTTGAAAGTTTATAAAATTAAAATGAAGAAATACAAAAAAGTATTAAATATTTTTAATGTAATTTATAATAATATTATTTATTTATTTTATTTTATTATAATTTTATATTCTTTAAAATGTATTATTTTATTTTTTTAACAGTATATATTTCACAGTTTTATAAACCAATTTTAAATCAATCTTGACCGTTCTATAGATCAATCTTGAATCAATCTTGACCTTTGATAGGTTTTAATATATAAATTAAATTCAATGGACTACTCAAGTCCCATACTTTGCACACTTTAGGTCAAACATCACCATTTAACATGGCATGCTAAAAGCACATTGGTTATTTTTATTTTACCCAAATAGGGTAATATAGGCTTCAATATAATATTTGTTGCTTTTTACCCAAATAGGGTAATATAGGCTTCGTTACAATAGCTTCTAGATTAAAGGAGAAGTTATTTGTGGGCATCAACCAATCTTCTCTCTTTCCAGGAGAGGAGAGCCATCCCCAACCAATTCCTTTGCTTCCATCATCAATCTTTTAATGTCTAATCTATTTCTTGAATGTTTAATTGTTGAACCAACATTAACCTTACGTCATGAACTCTTAGATTGAAAAGGGGATGGAATGTTTGGAGAAACCAATTGATAATCTTTACCACCCTGATGTTTTGCCTTTTTGTCAAAATCCATAACCCCAATATCAATTTATCCATCAACAGACTGGGGAAAACCCGTCGCCACCCTAGGATCTGTCATTTTTATAGCTTGAACCACATGTTAAGGGGAGATCACAATAAACAAATAAAAAATGGGGGAGGAACAAAGCATTGAGCAAAAAACAAACAAAATAATCATCATGGTTTCTTTCATCTTAACTGAGAAGACTTAGAGGTCAAGAGAGCATGAGAAATGCAAATGACCATGTAATGTCCCCAAATGGGATGAATTAAGACAAAAGGGGTTTTCCCCAAAATCCACAAATCTGAAAATACAATCAGCAAACCCTAGATTGCCAAACAAGTTCAAAAAATCCTTAACAAACCCTAGACACCAAAATGATAGGGTTTTATAGATGATTTTTAGCCAATAATTTGTCTCAAAATTAATTGAATACTTGCATGAAATAATCAACAAATTAAATGCACGAAACAAGTACCTTTTTGCCAAATTATTGAAGCTCAATGCCACTTTATGATGGTTGAAAAATCTAATTTAATTCCAAAAATTCACCCATTGTTCTGAATATTTTTCCACTTCAAACCCTTGCTAAAAATTTGCCCTCAACAAATATTATTTCCTACGAACAGTTGAAAACTTTAAAAATTCATAACTCCTTCAATATTTGGAATTATGATGCAAACAAGAGCTGAAACTGATTATAAAAATAATGGCTATCAATTAAAAATAATTTTGAAATTTTCCTTCCATGAGAAGGTCACCAAAAGTTGCTTCAAAATTCTGAAAACTTTAGTTTCCTGTCAAAATATTTAAATAATAATTCTAAAAATTATTATTTAATTTTCTACTTCAAACCCTTCACGAACTCTTCCAATTCCTCACATCAACATGCATAAAATTAGAATATTTAATTTGCAATAAATAGATGAAAAGAGGTCTGCAAACCTAGATCCAAGCTCATCAAGTGGTTCACTCCATTTGCAAAAATAGTATAATTAATTAGCAAGCTTAACATACAAGAAAAAAACCATGAAACCCTCACAAAAATCCACAGAAACTCTCCAAACTAATTCACCTCACTTTTAGGGCAATAATAAGATCTCCTTAGCAAAAAGTGGTTTCAAAAAACATATTTTTAGATTGATCAATCACCAACGGTAGCGAACCTCTATTGGACATGCATCCCAATAGTTTTCTTCAAGCATGAAAAACAATTTTATCAAAATTCAGCATATTCTCGATTGTAACCTTCTCTATGTATTTATAACTTCTAAAGAGAGTGAACCACTTTGGGAAAATAAAACACCATTCCTTTTTCTTTTCTTTAGCTCCCATGCCGACATTTCTTTTTTGAATAATATATTAATTATTGGCCTTAATTAAAATTAATTTAAGGTACTAAGCACTTTAATGGTAAAAACCACTTTTTAAATATTCTATTAATTAATTAATAATTGTCTTATGATAAAAATCAATATTTTGATAATTAATAAAATAATGTTCCCCAAAAAGGGCTCCTTTAATCCATAAGGAAATAGACTAAAGGTCTTCAAGACTCGTTTATTCATGATGTTAAAATGGGAACACTACAGACCGTGTGATGCCCAAGAATATTGGAACGGAAGCATCTTATAGAAAAGCCTTCATAATGAATGAATTAAATCCATGCACCACAAGAGAGCACCAATGTAACCAAATGAAAAAGAGGTTTGGAAAAATCAAGGACAAACTCCCACAAATCTTGGGTCACAACTTCGGGAACAAATTGGCTCCCTAATAATCACAACTTGAATTACAATATCAACTCCCTAATAAATAATTTATATACATAACAAAAAATAAATTTTAGATTTTTAATACCTAAATTTATTTATATATATATATATATATATATTTGATAAAATTTGATAAAATAGAAAGTCAATTTATTCGTAAACTCGATATCATTAAAGTATTTATCCTTCAATAATAAAAAAAATGACAAATATTCATATATACAATTATTTAAAAATAATAAATTAAATATTTAAAATACACAAGGTATCTTCTTATCTACCCAACTTTAAATCTTAATAAATACTTTATTATATATAAAATAGTATAATATATGAACTTTCCTCATAAAATTTCAGTTATAAATGTTCGCCATAAACTTTATGATTACTATTAGGAATCCACGGTGATGTTCTCTTTCTTTCAAATAAAAGCTTACAACAATATACTTTGAAAAGAGAAGGTCCTTTTTGTTGATTTGCTCATTCCTCCCAAATAATGATACCATTGCATCTAATGCCTAGATGATTGCCATGTGCCATCTTTTTTGATAAAATAGCATATGTTTATTAACCAAAAAATATAATGCTTCGAAACTTTCTTTAGCTTGATGTGATGTGCCATCATTTTTTATTTGGATGTTCTCCTTACTATGAGATTAGGTGGCGATTCTTTTACCTCTTCAAAAAATTGTATAACTCTTTTTAAAACTTCATAATATACAAGGATCTAAGATGCTTGAATCTTTTCTTTTGAGAGATGTCTGATCTTCATTAATATTTGGTGAAGTCAGGGTTTAGGAGTGTAGGAGAACTAGCTATAGCTTTCTTAATCTCTTCAAATCTTTTTACTCCTTTGGACCAACTAAAACTCTGGCCCTTTCTAGCATGGATGTGAGTGGACTAGCTAAAGTAGCAAAATTCAAAATGTATCTCCATATGAAATTGATCTTACACAAAAAAATTTGCAATCGCTTATTGTGCTTAGGCAAGGAAAGTACAAGAATTTATTCTATCCTATCAGGATCTATGCTTGTACCATATTTTAAAATTACATGTCCAAGAAGCCTACCTTCATGAACAGAGAAAACACGCTTCTTTGGATTCAAAGACACTCCAAATTACCTACACCTTCCAAACGCTTGTCTGAGTTGAATCATATGTTCATCTGCAATGTTAGAAAATACTGCTATGTCATCTAGATAAACAAGTATAAACTTGTTAAGGAAACCTTGACATGCCATATCCATAACTTTATGGAAAGTTACTCCAGCATTGGATAAACCAAAAGGAATCTTTCTATATGCAAATTTTCCCCACTTTGTTTTGAAGGTTGTTTTGAATTGGTATTCTTCTTTGACCAAAATTTGGTTATAATCACTATAGCCATCCAATAAAGAGAACTTTTCTGAGCCTACCACTAACTGTAAAATTTGTTCCATTGATGTCAATGGGTAGTGGTCTTTAAGAGAAGCCTTGTTCAAGTCATGGAAGTCAACACATAGCCTTATTTCACCATTATTTTTTCATACTAAAACAAGGTTTACCACCCAAGTTGAATGCTTAATTGGAAATATTATAGTTAACTCAATGAGCTTATGTAGCTCAACTCTCATCAAAAGTTCAAGCTTTGGGTTAATAGGCCTTTGTCTCTATCTGACTAACCTAGTCTCATCTTCTAACTCAATGGTATGTTGAGATAGACTTGGATCAAATCCTTTAAGGTCACTGTACTTCCATGCAAAGACATCTGCAAAACTTGAATGTAACTCAATAAAAGTTTATTTCTCTGAAGATGTGTAAACTTTGCCCAACTTTAAAGTCTTACCAGTTGTAATATCTACATTTGTATAGTGTTCTTCCTTAGTTGATAAAGCAAATTTTTTATTTCTCAATTCATCATCTCTATTAAATATGTTTTCAAGGGTGACCAACCCTTTAGGTAACTTGTTTGTATTTAATTGCACAATCTGGTCACCATACTACTGTAAATGCTTGTCTTGGTTTCTTGAGGAGAATTCAGATTTCTCTTGTAAGAATATGACAATATGACTATCATCTTCAAATACTTTCCAATTGTCATTGTTGTCTGGGACAGTTGACCTTACAACTACCTTGATGTGTGATTGAATTTTTTTATTTTTTATGTCATTTAGGATATTAAATTATGACCCAATGGCAACCACTGTGTCTTTATGTTTGTTCTTATTTATTGATATGCCCTGAATTTGAAAGCTCAAAATTCTTTAACTAGGTCCCATACTCTATGTTTATAGGACCTAAGTAGTGGGTTCTTGCATATATTAAGTTTCCTTACTAAATGAACTACCAATTCATTATCTCCAAAAACTTGTAAAGAATTGACCTTCATCTTTCTTTCTCATTTCAAACCATGCACTAGTGCTTCATATTCAGTAACATTATTAGAATAACCAAATTGAAACTTGAGAGAAGAGAAATACCTTTGATTTCTTAGAGAAATTAACATCATTCCAGCTCTAGTGCCATGTTTGTTCCTATATCCATCAAAATATAGTTGTCATAAGCCATCACGAGGCTAATCATCTTTCATCAATGTTGAAATTATTGCATTATTTTCATGAAGATAATAGACACCAAGTCTTCCTTCAATTAACTTGTAGGGATCATGCTCATGCAAATCAGAAGCCCATTCATCAAGGAAACTATTTGGGACTCCATCTAGAGGTGATTTAGTTTCCACCTCACTATTTTCTAGTACCTTGTCTGAGATAATATAATTAGTGTTCACCATACTTGGCATATATGGCTCCAAGTGAAATCATGCAATATGTTCAGAATGTATTATCACCTTAGTACCATATCTAGTCATGAACATTAAATAGGTATAATCAACTAACAAATATCCTCCAATATTTGAAGTAAAGTCTCTTGATAGACACATGGTAAAATAGGGAGGCAAGTTCACTACTACTACTACATCTTATTGTATGATAACATTGGGGAAATCATGTAATGTCAGTTTTATATTTGTGATTATGCCTATTGTCTTTATCAGTGACCCATCCAATTGTAATATCCCCTTGGTATTTGGCTCATAGACAAGACTAAGCTCATTTATAATTTGTTTGGGCATGATAGTGCTGCTAATTCCACTATCTACCATACAATTAATGACTAAGCAATCACCAGCTATCAAAGAGAGATAAAAAGGAGGGGTTTTATTTGATTTGACATTGGTTTTATCCACCTTTGTCATGTTATGTACCTATTGATCAGGTTGCTTGATTTGTTGGTCTTAATTGGCCAAGATAGCTCCTTGTTTCTCAACTAGTTCTTTAGATACCTTAAAATCTAAAAGCTCTTGAATAAACTTGTCCTTTTACCCTAGAATTGAAAGGGAATCCCACATGCTAATGCTAAAATTCAATTTATTCACTTGATCTATTATGTTAAATGATGTTCCACTAACCTTTGGTTGCAACTTTTGAACCATTGGTTTTTCTCTAGTTAGGGGCATTTGGGGAACCTTCATTGTCTCTGCATTCTGATATTTTGTGCTATAGGAATAACAACTTGATCCTTGACACTCTTGGAAATAAAATTAGTAATGCTAAAATTATTACCCACATATTGAACTTGCTTAACTACTCTTATTTTAGCTCTAGTCAGAGCTGCAACTTGACCATTTAATGGTTACATTTTTGGTTAGTTCATGCTATTTCTAAGGTTTAATATGTAGGAAAACTTAAAAGGTTTTAATATTGATGAGATCATTGATATAATATTATTCTTTTTTATTGTAGGTGTTTGATATATAAACAAGTGTAAAGTGTAGCTCATTATGAGTATATATTCTTTACTTTTACATATATTTACTTTACCAACTTTCTAAATGTATTTTTATAACCATCAGCAATCAATAATAATCAAATATGAAATAAGATCTAATAATTGAAAGAGTTGTAGTCTCATTGGTGAGGATGATAGTTGTTTATATCCATCCATTAAGATACAAATCTTTGTAGATTTTTTTTTTTTTTTTTAATAAATACAATCAATTTTTTTTAAATGTCATATTAAATGTAAGGTAAAATTTTAAGTAAATTGTAAAAAATTATAATAAATATATATTTTTAATATTTCCTTTTTCTATTATAAATTATAATAGTATTTGAAAGACAATGTTCAATAAATAATTTTCATTTAAAAATTAATAATGACAAGTAAATTCGATCATTAAATTCTACAAAGGATAATAGACTTGCAACTGTAGATTATACTTCTAGAATACCCCAATTACGAGGGAACAACCCTTTCAAAGAAAAGCAATTGATAGGATAGAAAGAAAAATCTCTAGATTAAAGGAGAAGCTATTCGTGGGCATCAACCAATCTTCTCTTTTTCCAGGAGAGGAGAGCCATCCCCAACCAATTCCTTTGCTTCCATCCTCAATCTTTTAATGTCTAATCTATTTCTTGAATGTTTAATTGTTGAACCAACATTAACCTTAGGTCGTGAACTCTTGGATTGAAAAGGGGATGGAATGTTTGGAGAAGCCAATTGATAATCTTTACCACCCTGATGTTTTGCCTTTTTGTCAAAATCCATAACCCCAATATCAATTTATCCATCAACAGGGCATCGCCACCCTAGGATCTGTCATTTTTATAGCTTGAACCACATGTTAAGGGGAAATCAAAGGATCAACAAACAAACAAAAAAAATAAATAGGGGAAGAACAAAGCATTGAGCAAAAAACAAATAAAATAATCATCAGGGTTTCTTTCATCTTAACTGAGAAGACTTAGAGGTTGAGAGAGCATGAGAAATGCGAACGACCGTGTAATGTTCCCAAATGGAATGAATTAGGCAATATGGGTTATCCCCAAAATCCACAAATCTGAAAATATAATCAGCAAACCCTAGATTGCCAAACAAACTCATAAAACCCTTAATAAACCCTAGAAACCCTAGACACCAAAATAATAGGGTTTTATAAATTATTTTTAGCCAATAATTTGTCTCAAAATTAATTGAATACTTGCATAAAACAATCAATAAATTAAATGCATGAAACAAGTATCTTTTTGCCAAATTATTGAAGCTCAAATGCCACTTTATAATGGTTGAAAATTTTGATTTAATTCCAAAAATACATTCATTGTTCTGAATATTTTTTCACTTCAAACCCTTGCCAAAAATTTGCCCTCAACAAATATTATTTCCTACAAACAGTTGAAAACTTAAAAAATTCATAACTCCCTCAATATTTGGAAGTACGATGCAAACAAGAGCTCAAACTGATCATAAAAATAATGGCTGTCAATTAAAAATGATTTTGAAATTTTCCTTCTATGAGAAGGTCACCAAATTTTGCTCCGAAATTCTAAAAACTTTAGTTTCCTGTCAAAATATTTAAATAATAATTCTAAAAATTATTATTTAATTTTTTACTTCAAACCCTTCACGAACTCTTCCAATTTCTCACACCAACATGCATAAAATTAGAAAATAAAATTAGAATATTTAATTTGTAATAAATAAACTAAAAGAGGTCTCCAAACCTAGATCCAAGCTCCCCAAGTGGTTCGCTCCACTTGCAAAAATAGTATAATTAATTAGCAAGCTTAACATTTAAGAAAAGAACCATGAAACCCTCACAAAAATCCACACAAACTCTCCAAAGTAATCTCACATTTAGGGCAAGAATAAGATCTCCTTAGCAAAAGGTGGTTTTAAAAAATATATTTTTAGATTGATCAATCACCAACGGTAGCGAACCTCTATTGAGCATGCATCCCAATAGTTTTCTTCAAGCATGAAGAACAATTTTATCAAAATTCAACGTATCCTCCATTGTAACCTTCGTTATGTATTTATAACTTCCAAAGAGGGTGAACCACTTTGGGAAGATAAAACTTCATTCATTTTTCCTTTATTTAGCCCCCATGCCGACATTTTTTTTTTGAAAAATATATTAATTATTGGCTTTAATTAAAATTACTTTAAGGTAAATAAATTAACAATTAATTTAGTTAAGCACTTTAGTGGTAAAAACCACTTTTTAAATATTCTATTAATTAATTAATAATTATCTTATGATAAAAATCAATATTTCCATAATTAATAAAATAACGTTTCCCAAAAATGGCTCCTTCAATCCATAAGAAAAAAGACTAAAGGTCTTCAAAACCCGTTTATTCATGATGTGAAAATGGGGACATTACAAACCATGCGATGCCCAAGAATATTGTAACGGAAGCATCTTATAGAAAAGCCTTCGTAATAAATGAATTGAATCCATGCACCACAAAAGAGCACCAGCTTAACCAAATGAGAAAGAGGTTTGGAAAGATCAAGGACAAACTCCCACAAATCTTGGGTCACAACTTCAGGGACAAATTGGCTCCCTAATAATCACAACTTCAATTACAATATTAACTCCCTAATAAATAATTTATATACAAAACAAAAAATAAATTTTTAATTTTTAATACCTATATATATATATATATATAATATAAAACAGAAAGTCAATTTATTCATAAACTCGATATCATTAAAATATTTATCCTTCAATAATAAAAAAATGATAAATATTCATATATACAATTATTTAAAAACAATAAATTAAATATTTAAAATACACAAAATCTCTTCTATATATATATATATATATATAAAATAAAACAGAAAGTCAATTTATTCGTAAACTCAATATCATTAAAATATTTATCCTTCAATAATAAAAAAAGGACAAATATTCATATATACAATTATTTAAAAACAATAAATTAAATATTTAAAATACACAAAGTCTCTTCTTATCTACCCAACTTTAAATCTTAATAAATACTATATTATATATAAAATAGTATAATATATGAACTTTCCTCATAAAATTTAAGTTATAAATGTTCGCCATAAACTTTATGAATACTATTAGGAATCCACGGTGATGTCATTGTGCATTACTTTAGTCTTGTTCTCTCGCTTTCAAATAAAAGCTTAGAAGAATATACTTAGAAAAGAGAATTTCCTTTTTCTTGATTTACTCATTCCTCCCAAATAATGATACCATTGCATCTAATGCCTAGATGATTGCCACGTGCCATCCTTTTTGATAAAATAGCCTGTGCTTATTAACCAAAAAAATATATAATAGTACAATGTTATTATTGAAACTTTCTTTAGCTCGATGCGATGTGCCATCATTTCCAATCGTTATATTAAATTGAAAACATGTGGACTTTATCTTTACAATGATTTGTACCTAGAGAATTGCTTCTTTTATTCATCTTGTTTCTTTAAAAATAAATAAGAAACGATCACTGATAGAGTTGTAAATATAGTGAGATTATTATGACATTAAAGAGTATTATTTGTTTTTACATATTTTCTCGATTACATGTTCTTTTTAAATTTTAAATTTTATACTTTATTTCTTTTTTTATATTATATATTTCAATCTCATAAATTAATTTTAATCTTTCATAAATATTAATATTATAAAGATTTATAATATTATCTTATTTAATCTTTAACAATTAATGAGTATTATATACCCATAATACGTTGAGCACATGATATTGTGGAAAATTGAATTAATACATTTGTAACGTGACGTTATAAAGACAATTTGAATTTAATATTAGTATTTTCTCGGATATATGATAGAAATATAAGCAATTAGGATAGATTATATATATATATATATATATATATATATATATATAATAAAATTACACAATATAAATATAGAGCATTTTTTTCTTCACAATTTTTATTTGAAGGAAAAAGAGTTTTAAAAATAATTTTAGAAAAAATATTTATTTAATTATGTTTGGATAGATACGATTTTGGTGGGAATTTTATTCTATAGATATTAAATCGAAGTTTTAATCGGTTTGGGATATAATTGGGAGTCCAGAGCTCTAAGTACACAAGTACAAAAATTACCAACAATGATTATAATCGATCTGAGAATACCAACGAATGGTCTTAACTGACCCGAGAATACCATCAATGGCCACAACTGACCTCCAATACCATATGAGATTTGAACATGGATGATGCTTATAACAACCAAGTTGCTTTACTAACTCACCCACATCTCATCCATATATATATATATATATATATATATATATATATATATATATA
Organism: Torreya grandis; assembly: GCA_037957365.1. Lineage (NCBI taxonomy): Eukaryota > Viridiplantae > Streptophyta > Pinopsida > Cupressales > Taxaceae > Torreya > Torreya grandis. Next base: position 1,104,136 of record JARHVA010001901.1, on the reverse strand, counting down.
TATATATAAAATTATAATTATAATTTTTTTATAAAAAAAGTTAAATATATTTTGGAAAAAGGGACTTGAAATTATGAATATCAATAAACCATGTGTCATCCTTTTTGGTCTTCAATATAGCCATTATAATTAAAAAAGATTATGCAATAAATGTATAATTCATTTTATTTTATTTTAAGGACATTGTGTTTAGAGATGTTTTCAAATACCAAAAAGAGTCTCTTTTAATATTTACGCTCAAGTTGTGTTTATATTCGATTCAAATTTAATGTTTTTTAAATGTATGATGTTGTATTATTAGTTTAAATATTATAAATATGTGTGTGTGTGTGTTAAATATCGAGAAATATCAACTTCAAAGTATTTATATTATATGTTAGGTTTTTGTATTATATAAGCATCTCAAAGTTAATATCTATCAACGTTTAACAAATATGTATTTAAGAAATTTAAGCCAATAGCACTCGCTACTGCATAAGATAAAATTAAAGATTTATTATTTAATAAAATATATTTTATATTATTTTGGTCCATTAATTAATATAATATAATCTATTTGAATTGAAATATATCATTGCAACTACAACTATTTTTTATTTTCATTAAAATTAATATTTAAATGAGAGATAAGAGTAACATAATATTAGAAATATATATAAGCATGAACGAAATATAATGATATATTATTCAACTAACAAAGTAACTATTACAATATTGCATTTAAATGAAACATAATGCATGTAATAGGCCCTATCTAAGAGGGAGAGCAGTAACCAAAGGTCCCTATGAAATAGGATTACAACAAATACCTTCCAAATAACTCACGAGAGTTATAATCTACTAACAATGACTAACAAACTAACCAATAATAAACATTAACAACATACATGAGTTTTATTAACTCACTCACAACTATTTATAGTAACTACTTTGGTGAATTAACCACCATCCAGTTTATTCTAACACTTGCCCCCCTTAATTCATCATAGTTTGGAGAGTACAAGAGAGAGAACTTATGAATGTATCAAAATTTTAATATGCAAGTGACTTTGTGAAGACATCTGCACATTGATCTTGAGTGGGATAATACTAGAATTAGATGTTGTGTTGAATATTCTTGCATATGAAATGGACTTGAAATTCAATGTGTTTTGTGTGCTCATGAAACACTAGATTGTGAATAAGTTTAAGAACACCTTGATTATCGTAATATAGAACTGTAGGTTGAGTTTGTGGCACTCTTAGACTTGCAAGTATGTGGCATATCCACATCGCTTTGCATACAACTCATCTTATATTGTGATATTCTGCATAAGTATTAAAAGAACGAGAAAAAACATATATTTCTTGCTCCCCCATGAGATTGGACTAGATCCCAAAAAGAACATAAATCCAGAAGTGGATTTTCTATCATCAATTGAACATGCAAGATTTGTGTTCGTGTAACATGTTAAGAATAATTTATCATTCTTCTTGTAGTCTAGGTCATATTACATTATTCCTCGAATATATCAAAATATCCTCTTGGCTGATTTTCAGTGGCTTACCTTTGGCTCTTGCATGAAGCATGAAAGATAGCTAACAACATGCTCGATATCTAGCTTAGTATAGGTTAAGTAGATGAGAATTCCAATCAATTATCAATAGAGAGTGGCATCTACTAGTGGTGATGGATTTATACGAGATAACTGAAGTATTATCTCCATAGGTATTATCATTGGTTTGTAATCCATCATCTAAAAATTATCAAGTTTTATCCTTAGTCCATGTGATAGGGGGTGAGATCCTTAGTCTATGTGATGACTTGACATATGATATAGAAAAAAAAGTAAAACCTTATCTTTTTGTATGTCCTATATTAATTGTGGTTTGGTTAAATGTTAATCCACATGATTTGTGGATTGCCAATCCCCACACCAACTTCAAAGTGATCATTTGAAAATGGAGATGAAATTCTGAGTCCTTCAAAGGATTTTATACGTGATTTGTGGATAGTGTCTTCATGTTATAGGGGGTGAGATCCTTAGTCCATGTGATGACTTGACATATGATATAGAAACAAAAGTAAAACCTTCTCTTTTTATAAGTCCTATATTAATTATGGTTTGGTTAAACGTTAATCCACGTGATTTGTGGATTCTCAATCCCCACACCAACTTCAAAGTGATCATTTGAAAATGGAGATGAAATTCTAAGTCCTTCAAAGGACTTTATACTAGAAATAGCCAAAAAATTCAACATTATTCTTTATTTTTGTGTAGTATCAATTGTTGCTTTGGTCAAAGTCAACCCATGTAATTCATGTATTGTTAATTCTCATGCTAATCATAAGGGAAGTTGGCACGTGCATCCCCTTTTTGTATGTGTAATTGGAATTGTATGTGGATATGCATCTTCAAATGGAATTTTGGATTAATTATCAAATTCCACCATGATATCTTTTGATGGTGGTGGTAGGATGCTCCTAGGTTTTAATATTATTATACTTCAAATATATCCTAGAACTCTATTTACAAACCCTATTTATATCCATATATTATATTTTAACATCACCGTTAAATCCTTAGAAATTAATGATCGATGAAGGCGAGGGTGCGATGGATGAAGGTGAGCAGGAGGGCGCGACAGGGCAGGGTGCGACAGGGCAGAAAGCAGGGTGTAGCTACAGGGAAGCACTTGGGCTATAGCAGGCATCCCAGAGAGCGCGTATCAGTGGGAAGGCTCCAATTTTACAAGGTTTAGGTTCTTTTTCTGCTCTTGAGCAACCAGATATGCACATCCCCAAAGTCAACGGCTGTCTGGAAAGATGCAAGGAAAGGCCCAAGCTGGTTATACCAATGGAAATGATTGCTGAAGACATTGAATACTATTCTAATCACTCCCTGTACTGCAAGTTTTTGGGGCTTAGGACGTCACTGTTATTCTTAGAAGCATGGGCTCAGAGGACATGGGCATCGAAAGGAGATATGGATATTACATTGCTGGCCAATAGCTATTTCATGGTCACTTTTACCTGTATAATAGATTGTCAATGAGTTTTTGCTGGAGGTCCTTACTTCCATAATCAAGTGGGACTGTTTATCAAGCCCTGACATGCTAGTTTCATACCTTTAGAGGAACTAGCAAATCATGTCCCAGTGTGGGTGCGTCTGCCCCACTTTTTGATGGAATGCTACCGAGAAGACACTCTCCAATTGCTTGCATCCTTGCTGGGAAGGCCAATAGGTTCCTCAATGTCACTCCTGGGGAAAAAGGTAATGACTTATGCCCGCATTTGTGTTAAAATTGATCTTAGTAAGCCATTACCAGATGCTGTTGAAATGAGTGTGGGCCCTTTTTCATGGGTACAACAGCTGGATTATGAAACCCTCCCTTTTTACTGTCATCTATGTCATGCTTATGGGCATTTGCAGCGATGGTGTCCCACCTCAAAATCCACTGTGCCTTAGCCAGCTCAATCTACTCGCACTCTTTTTGGTACTGACAAGGAAAGGGGTCCGATTCTAGGTGAGCTGCCTGAAACTAATGGTTTTGTGCCAGTCAAAGGCTGATATAGAAATAGAGGCCAAAAATGGTCTTTGAAGGAAAGACAATTAGATGACTCGCTCAATAGATTTGAAATATTGGATGACCTTAATCAGCAGGAGGTGAATCTCAGGCTGATGATTTTGGACCAGGGGATTGAGAGACTAGCTCAGGAGACCAATGCTTCAGGGGCTTTAATTGAAACATAGGATGTTGGAGATTGTCATATGGATATGGACCAACAACTGATAATTTTGGAAGGAATGACTTCTTCAGTTGCTCCCCTTAAAGAAGATGAAAATATGCCCCTTACCGGGAAAATTGGGGACCTAGGGGTAGCAAGAAGCAATAAATATTCTCCTCATCTCGGACTTCTACAAAAAGACCTTAAGAAAGGAGGGGGAGAGAAATCTGGCAACCCTGGCAGAAAAAAGGACCAGGAAAAGATCAAGCTAATATTTTAAATACTTTGGATGCACACTTTTTGAGCCCTCTGAAATGATTATAATATCTTGGAATGTAAGGGGTTTGAACAACAGCCCCAGACAAAATGATGTTCACAACCTGATTAAAAGTTATAGGCCAAATGTCCTTTTCTTGTAGGAGACTAAGCTTTCAATTGAAGACATGTCCAGACTTGCACCCAAGTTGTGGTGGCAAGGAAAATGTCAATGCATTGGTGCTATCGGATACTCAGGAGGACTAGCTTGTCTATGGAACCCACAAAAGATTGGCCTCATAGGCAAGTTGACTTTTAAGTACTCCATGACTATGATTGCTTCTAGCTTTGAGACAGGGGAAGTCATTCTCTTCTCTAATATCTATGCTCCCAATGATTGGCAAGGTAAAAACTCCTTATGGGGCCACATAAGTTTTGTTCGTAGCCTGGCCCCCTTCCACCCTTGGATTATGGTAGGTGATTTTAATGCTATTCTTGATTTGACTGAAAAGAGTGGTGGCACGTCAAGGCTGGACCCATTTGCTTTGCTAATGCGCAACTAAATTGAAATTTTGAATTTAGTTGACGTCAGACCTAATAATAGATAGCTTACCTGGAACAACTATAGGAGTGGGAAACATTGCATTGCTGAGAGACTTGACCGTTTTCTGGTCTCAGCTTTTTGGGTTGGAGGTATGTGGTCTACGAGGTCTAAAATTTTGGACTGGAGAGGATTAGACCACTGGCCCATCAACCTTAATAGTGTTTCACAATATCACCCACACTCTCCTTCCTTCAGATTTCAACTCATGTGGCTATAGGATCAATCTCTACATGAGTGTGTTTCCAATTGGTGGCATTGGGGTAGGCCTGCCCATGGTACAACGGTGTACATTTTTGCCAAAAAACTGCAATATGTGAAGTACAAGCTCAAGCAATGGAATCACCAATGTTTTGGGAACATTTTCCATGTTAAGGCTGCTGCACAAACTAAGCTTGATGGTATCATGAGAATAATAAGGGAAGAAGGACTGACTGAAGACTTACTGCAAGAAGAAACACAGGCTGTGAAAGACCTGGAGGAATGTGAGCTACGGGAGAAAAAATTTTGGAAGCAAAAAGCTTGGTTCGAATGGCTCCAGGGAGGGATAGAAATACATCCTTTTTCTTCAATTAATCCAAAGCCAAGAGACATGGCAATTCTATTTCAGCCCTGGTCAATGAAAGAGGTGAGTGCCTTAACTCCTTTCTGGCAATTTCAGAGGAGGTAGTGCAGTACTTATATACTCTCTTCAAGGAAGATGCTAATGGGGAATCACCAGAAGAAGCTCAGGTTCTCTTCTGCATTCTGTCATTGGTGATGCGTGAAATGAATGGAAATTTAATGAAACCAATCACACTTGGAGAGCTTGAGGAAACCATTATTCAGATGAAAAAAGGGAAAGTGGATGGACCTGACGGCTTCCCAGCTGAATTCTACCAAGAATTTTGGGATATCATCAAACTTGACCTTTTAGCTGTTGTCCAAGAATCTCAGTGAAATAAACAAATGCTTAAGGCTACAAATGCGACCTATCTTGCTCTCATACCCAAATGCGAAGGTGCTGATAGGCTAAGTCAATTCCGCCCTATATCCCTTTGCAATGTTGTTTACAAAATTATATCTAAAATCATTGCAGATAGGTTAAAAATAGGGATGAGTGCTATGATCTCAGAAGAGCAGAGTGGTTTTGTGGAAGGTAGGCAAATCTTAGACAGTATTGTTATTGTTGTTGAGTCCATTCACTCCATGGCCAACTCAAAAGATAAGGTGATGTTCATTAAATTAGACATGGCCAAAGCCTTTGATAGGGTCAGATGGTCATTCTTGCAGAAGGTTCTTAGAGCTTTTGGCTTTGCATACGAATGGACTCAAAGGGTCATGAGCTACATTTCCTCGGCTTCCTTCTCGGTGCTTATCAATGGAGAACACGCAAAGCTTTTTGGTGCTACAAGAGGGCTGCGACAAGGTGATCCTCTGTCTTCGTACCTTTTTCTTCTCCTTACTGAAGGTTTGGGGAGGTTGATCAATAGGAACAGAGATGAAGGACACATCCAAGGATGGAAATGGGGAGGGGAATTGCCGGTGCAATCACACCTACAATTTGCTGATGACACTGCCCTTATGGGCATGGCCACAATGACTGAAGCTGCTAATTTACGCAGGGTGTTAGATGTTTATCTAATGGCCTCATGACAAAAAGTCAATGAAGATAAGTCATCCATTTTCTTCTTTTATACTCCAGGCCCTATTCAGCAGCGGATTGTGAGGACTCTGCATTTTCAGATTGGGACTCCCCCCTTGATTTACTTGGGTATCCCTATCTCGGCTAGTTGTACATCCAAAGAATCTTGGCAGACTATTTTGGAGAAATTTTAGGTGAAAGTGAATCATTGGACACACAGGTGGTTATCCTTTGTGGGCCGAGTTCAACTTATCCAATCTGTGGTGTAGGCTTTACCCATTTACAGGTGCATGCTCCAGGTTGCCCTGATGGGATTCGCTAAGGAGTTTGATTCAATTACCAGACAATTCTTATGGGCTAGTAGTTTGAACTCCACTAAATGGAGCCTTATTAGATGGGATATTGTCTACAACCCCAAACAATATGGCAGACTCAGTTTGAGGTAGATAGACTTAAATGGTATTGCTTTGGTGACCAAACTTTATTGGCAATGGTGCACCGCACAAGACAAAGCTTGGGCTAGAATTCTCTCACAGAAGTACTACTCTGGAACCATTCAGAGGGACATTCCTCGCTATCTGCTTATTGGGAAAGGTTCGCCAATATGGGGTACTCTCAAAAAAGGGGCTATTCTCATCAAGAATGGATTATTCTGGATTTGTAAACAGGGATCCAAGGCTCTCTTTTGGTCTGACTCTTGGAATGGTTATCCTCCCATCATTTCTTAGTTTTCAAATTTGTTGAACCTTTGTCAGATATTCCTTGATGCTGGTTGGTCTCGAGTGAGTGACTTCAAAGTTTACATTACACAAGGACAGGTGGAGGTAGCTCACTGGAAAGCTCCTGAAACTTGGCCTGTTAATGGGATGCAAGAAGAGAATGAGGAGCTATTGAGCATCCTTTACAGGCATCACTATAGTCCCCTTCAAGAGGAGGATGAGCTAGCTTGGTCTCCCAATCTCAAGGGAGCTTACACAATTTCATCTGGATATCAGGCTTTACTTCTTTAGAGATTGGGCAGGGGGAAGTGCATTGGTGGAGACAGGTCTAGAATAAATTCACATGGCCTAAATGCAACTATTTTGCTTGGATGCTAGCTTGGAATAAGTGCTTGACCTAGGAAAATCTCCAGAAGAGAGGTTTCCAAGACCCTTCAATATGTGTTATGTGTGGAGCGGCCGAGGAGGATTCAACACACCTTTTTTGCGTTGCCCTTTTGCCTTGTAACTCTGGCATTATTGGTGGGATATTTGGCAGCACCCATGTTTTCATGCTCAATTTATGGTCGATTTCTAGAATAGTATGGGATAACCCCCCTCAAGGATGCCCTTCCTATAGGACATATGGCTGGGCGGCCCCATTTTTCTGTTCTGGCAGATCTGGCTTGAGAAGCAAATTTTTTGGGGGCTGAGGGTCATGGTGTAGCAAGTATGGTAGAAAGTGGTGGGGATGATCCAGGAAACCATCCAAGAAAAGAGCATGATCTGCCTTCCTTTGACCAAACAGGAAGCTCAAGTGGTGGCGCGACTTGGATTCCAGTAGTTAACTGGTAAGTTAGCGTGTGTCAAGAGGAGGAAGCAGGTCAAGGAGCAGATTCTCAAGACTGGTTAGTGGCAATGCCCCCTTAGTGGGATTTTCAAGATCAATACAGATGGTTCCTCCAGAGGTAATCTAAGACCCACAGGTACTGGAGGGATAGGAAGGGATTTTGAAGGTACAGTGATTTTTCTTTTTGCAGTTCTTGAGGAGCTATAAACCATTAACATGATGGAAGGTCAGGGCATTCTTTATGCCCTTGAGAATTCCCAGGCGTTAGGTTGGCGTAGGATTATCTGTGAATCAGACTCTCAAGTCTTGATTAACTTGCTCATTAAGAGGAAAGTGGTGGACGTCAATTGGCAACTATATCTGATTGTGCAATAGATTTTGTGGATTTTCTCCCTTATGGATAGCGTTACTTTTGCTCACATTTTGTGAGAATGGAACAAGGCAGTGGATTTTTTGGCTAAATGGACGTCAGACCATTTGGATGGTGGAAACATTGAGGATTGGGGGTCTCTCTCCTCGATGTTGTGTTCTGATTTGGAAATAACTTTGGAGGCTAATAGGGAGGTTCATAATATTGTCTAGTTAGGGGTGTGCCTAGTTTCTTAGTTTTTACTGCTTTCTTTTGGGGGTTTCTATCCCCCATTCTTATTGTAATGCTTTTCTTTACTTATTAATATTATTTTTACCCCTTTTAAAAAAAAATCCTTAGAAATTAATAATTATACTTCAATTTCATCAATTCTAATTCTAATTAATATAAATTAATTTTAAATATTATCTTACAACTTTAACTATTTGTTATTTCCTTAAACTTGTTTAAATCTAATTGAATTTTTATTTAAATTTAACTAATCGACTAAATAAATAGTTTCAATATGAATTGAGTGCTTGGTTCATAGAAGCAATGTGAGCTTGAATTATTTTCAATCAGAAATTAGGTGGATGTTTTGTGTAACAACTCTCTAACCATGTACCGGGAAAACTCACCAGATTTTTTTACTAACATTGTTCACCATGACAAGAGGAGTTTAACTAATCACAATTCAACCATTAAATGGATTATGCAACTAGATCCATCTAACTCGCATCTGAGCATTAAAGATTAAAGTTGTTCATAAATGGGATCCATTATCTCCAAGGTATTAAGATAATCTCATAGGAATTTGATCCATTATATCCAAAAAAGTTGAGTCCCACCATGCACACCAAAACTATTAGTGTTCTATATTTTCACCCTAGATGAGAAGGGGATTGTTCTGATCTTCCTACTCAAATATAGTCCAACATGGGAATGATCTTAGAGTATGGGTATCATAATAATGGATCAAACCTTCAGAGATTATTGTATTCCTTTTGGATCTATCACCTAAACTAGACCTAATCTAACACTTGCTTGGAAAAGAGATAGAGAGATACAACAATATATAAAAGCATGTAAAATGGGGTGATACACCAGTAATTGGAACACTTATAATTTTCATAAGACACACTTATGAGACACATTCAAGACCAAATAGATCGGTTCTACATGATTAGTTGACAATAAGTCATGAATCAATTATTAAACTAACATGAGAGGGCACATAACCAATTTCAAGCTAAATAACAAACTGTAAATTTCACTTATAATGACATGTGAGAACTACCAAGCTCTTTATGAAGGTGAGAAAACTCAAGCATAGACAAGGAACATACATTCTCTTAACTATAGTACATGAATTCATAGAACACACTTCAAACTAGCTTGCAAAATGGTGGAATTCAATCTTTATTACATCAAAAAGTGTCACAATATAAATTTTGGCATAGCCTAAGCAAGCCAAAGCATAAGAGTTTGTTTCTCTAAAAATTTCAAGATAGTTATTTTTAAAACTTTTAGAGAGTGTTACAATGTGGTATAAAATGGAACATATATAGAAAAAAGGAATAGAGAAATGGAACTGTGATGTATTAGCACAAGTTCGAAGATGTTGACTTATAACCTTATCAATTAGGAATAAATTGTGTAAAATAATTAAATGCCCATTGCCCTTATCTACCACCAAGTCTCTTCTTGGAACTCCATGATATTATCTATCTGATCTACTGATGAGGACCATGTCTTTAAATTGGTATAATTATGCCACATCTACATTAGGTGGCCATCTGTACCTATTTATTTAAAATGTGACCTAGATGATAGGTGAGATGCATTTGTATTTGTTCCAATATTGAACACATGTCCATTATAGGTGAAATACATATTTTTTTTTCACACAATCACAATATCCATGGAAACCTACAAATTTATTGACTTTGCTTCATAATCACTGGTCTATATTCATACTTTGTATTAGGCCCAAAAGACCTAGTTTACCTAAATGGAGCTCTGTTGGTAATGCTTGGTCCTATTAGTTCCACCTAGATCTTGCTCGAGCTCTATTCCCTTTTTTTTTATTTTGTTTGATTTGAATAATGCCCTATCAAATTCTATCTTAAATGTCCTAGGCTTGCCCTTTGTTCATTGGTTGTCGATCATGACTCAAACTATTGACATGTTGACCCATCTCACTCTGTTAGATCCTTCTTGTCTGAATCAATGTTGATCATTGATCTTCTTCCAGATGAATGTGTTATTAACATTTATCATGCACACATTTTTTTTTTATATTCACTGACCCCTTTTTACCTCTGCTCACCATTAGATCTAAATGTAGGATCGAATGTGTGTCATTAGATCTGCTAGGGACCCATGGTTTGAAATCAAACAACTACTTATTGGGTCTTAAATTTGACATCTACATGATCATCATTTGACATTTAACGAAATATTTGACATCCTATAGACTATCAAATTTAAGCTCCAATGGATTTTTGTAGTGGCTTAAATTTGATGTTTGTGCGAATGTATCCCATTATTTGACCAACTTTGAAGATTTAACAGATGGCGCCATTTGTATTCTAGCACAAAATATAGACATGCAAAGTTGTGATTAATAAGTTATATCTATAATAATTTCCAGCCATAAGTTATTGAGGCTTTTTGTTAAAAAAATAGCAACCAATGTCCATGAGGTGTTTCAATAGTAATTTTCAGCCATATGTTAATGAGGCATTTTGTCAAATAATTAGCAACCAATGTCCATGAGGTGTTTTAACAGTAATTTTCAGCCATATGTTAATGAGGCATTTTGTCAAATAATTAGCAACCAATGTCCATGAGGTGTTTTAAAAACAATTTATAGACATAGGTTATTGAGGCATTTTGTCAAACAATTAGTAACCAATGTCTATGAGGTGTTTTAACAATGATTTCCAGCCATATGTCATAATACAAATTCATACAAGCTCTTTCCTAGGTTGTAGTAGTAAAGAAAACAAGTATATTTCCATGCAAATTTATCCTAGGTAATGGCAGAGAACCAGGGAAGCATAAAATTCAAACAACTTTTCCCTAGTATATGATATATACTCATATGGGTTTATATGATGTTTTAATAATCCAAAACATAAGCAAATCCAACAATGTGCAAGATAATCCATGACTAGACTATTTTAATAATCAAAGAATTCATTATTGACCCACACAAACATAATTCCATACCAATTTTCCTTAGGACGTGGTGCACCCAAATGCAAATCCCAAAAACATGTAAAATAAAATGAATCAACCACATTTCCCTACAAAACTACCCTAGGTTGTGACATAAATGAGAATATACCCATATGGGTTATATCCCAATAGGGTTTAACAAGGTACTTACATTATCATTTTAAGATTTAAATCACGTAATATTAATAGGAGAAGAAACACATACTTGAGCTAAATGTGCTAACCTTTCATTTATTTAAACCTGATATCTTCATCTTTCAAGCACTGCACCCTCCTCAATACTGGTTTAGAAACAAAGCCAAATACC